>WYDI02003193.1:0-22809 GCA_009867235.2 Psittacus erithacus
TAAACAGGGGAAGTTTAGATTGGATATAAGGAGGAAGTTCTTTACTGTGAGGGTGGTGAGGCATTGGAATGGGTTGCTCAAGGAAGTTGTGAATGCTCCATTCCTGGCCTTGTTCAAGGCCAGGTTGGACAGAGCCTTGGGTGACATGTGAGGTGTCCCTACCCATGGCAGGGAGGTTGGAACTAGATGCTTTTAAGGTTCTTTCCAACACTATAATTCTACGATTGTATGTTCATTAGGTTGCATGCATACTTGTAGGTGGTGTCAGTTGTATCACTGACTAAGAATGGAAGCTAGCTGTCTGTGGCATTTCTAGTATCTCTTGTACTCCATATGGGCTTTATAACCTCACAATGTAGAATACTAGTATTGTTTTTACATATGTATGTATATAGTAGCTCAGTGCTTACGGAAATATACCAGTTAGTTTGCTATCTTTGGAAGAATCTTCATGAGTACGCTGAAGTTCTCAAATGTGATAGGACTAGTATACAGCTTAGAAACTGTAAGGGTCACAACACTGGTGAACAGAAAGATATTGGTGTTCTGTAGTGTTTGGTAAGCCATATGAGTGAGGACTGTCTATATGCCCTGACTGTGATATGACAGTTACTATGAATTCCAGAAAATACAGTTCTACATCAGAAATAGCTCTAAACTAGTTCTGCCAGTACCGCCATCTAAAGCACAGAGGGAAAGAAGCTACAATGCAGCAAAATTTCAGTTGCTTAACCTTTAGAAAGCTGCTGAGAAATCTAAGAGCAAACTGGACTACCAGTCTCTGGTATTGCTGTTTCTCTGATGTGGAGATTAGCCATACTGTAAAACCCAGGTCTCAGTATTTGCTATGCCACAAATGGCCGGTATTCTTCTTTTTTTTTTTTTACAAGAATAAAGTCTTGTAAATCAGAAGTCTTTTTTTTTTTTTTAATTTCAGTTTCATCCTGTTACAGTGTGGATCTTATGAAATATTCAGATAAGGTGAACAGTAGATGAGATGAGGGACGGGAAGGTTGTCTGTGGGAAGTCAATTGAACTGTCATTATTTGGTTTAAATATGGCACAGTGTAAGCAGATGTGGTAACAGGAGAAATGGAAAGATATGATGAATTTTGGTGGTTTCAGTGTATTTACTGAACAGAACGAACATTCTTACATATCTCTGAAGTTTTGAAATAGAGCAGTTTTTCCTGTCCTCATTCTCTAAATGTCTAAGATTAGAAGAAATCGCTGGTCTTTTAAGAATCAGTAGCATGAACATTCCTTAAAGTTCGTGGTTGATGTAAATCTTGTAATCCTAAAACTATTTACACATTCTGTATGAATAAGACTTGGACAATGTTTATGCAGTAAATAGCTTGAATATTCTACTTTTTGCGTCTTGTTTCTTGACAAGAGACTTACCAGTGTTTGTCAGTGAAGTGGATGATTATTATATACCTGAGGGTCTGGAAACTCTTGTCTGTTGGTATAAATGAAAAAGTGTATCAATTGTCCTGGAAATCCTTCTCTTTTAGGTCAAACTAAAAAGCTTCTTACATCTGGAAAAATCTTGCTTATTTCTAAAATTATTTTTTTCAAGTTCACAAAAGGTCTGTGTGACTTAAACTGCTTTTCCATCATTCAGTTTTGCTTACTGCTTGCTGCACTTGTTAGTCCTTATAGATGTGTTTGTGTGCGTACATATGTGTACTTTAAACCCCCCCCGCCCCCCCGATTTTGTAGAGAAGAAACGTTGGTAGGTGTGTAGTAAATTTTCTTCGGTTGGGCGCTGACTTTGCTGTAAGCACTGACCACTAGGTGACACTATTGCACAGCTCAGGTTAGTAGCTTTTCAGGGGCTCAGCTGTGGCGGTTACTTTTATCCTTCCGAGTAGCTGGTGCAGTGCTGTGTTTAGGCTTTAGTCGAACACTGCTGATAACACGCCAGTGGTTTTAGTTGTCGCTAAGTAATGCTTACCCCGATCACGGACTTTTCAGTCTTGTGCTCTGCCAGTGAGGAGGGGCACGGGAAGCCGGAAGGAAGTAGAGACAGGACACCTGACTCAGACTAGCCAAAGGGGTATTCCATACCGCAGCATGCCGTGTTCAGTATATAAACTGGGGGGTGTCACCTGGAAGGGACAAATTGCTGCTCGAATCAGACTGGGTATTGGTTGGTGGGTGGTAACAATTGTGCATCACTGCTTTTTTTTTTCTTCCCCTTTTTTAGTTTTATATTCTCTCCCCTTGTTATTTCTATTAGTAGTAGTAGTAGTAGTTTTATGTTATGCTTTAGTTATTGGACTGTTATCTTGACCTGTGGAATTTATGTACTTTGGATTCTTTTTCCCCATCCTGCCTGGAGGGAGGAGGTAAGGGGGAGGGGTTTGGGGGAATGTGAACGAATGGTTGCATGGTTCTATCTTATTGGCTGGGCTTAAACCACGATGCTTAGGAACACAGAGTAATTCAGGTTGGAAGGAACATAAGGTCCAACATCCTGCTGAAAGCAGGCTCAGTTACAGGGTCAGCTGAGGTTAATCCGGGCTTTATCCACTCAAGCTTTGTGCAGTCTTCGTCCTTGAGGTTTTCAGTATCCCTCTCGGCAACCTGTTCCACTGCTTGAGTGTCCTCATGATTAAAAGTTTTGGTGACCATGTCCATTACTGTTGTCCTCCACCCTCTTCCCACATATTGAGTGGGACCTCTCTTGTTTCAGTTTATGCCAGTTGTCTCTTTTCCTTTCATTAACTGGTAGTGTGAGAAGCTTGGCTCCATCTTCTTGGTTACCTTTCCATAGATGTCAGAAAGCTGTAAGTAGATTCCTCTGAAGTCTTCTCATCTCCAGGCTGAACAAGCTGTTCCCTTAGCTGTTTCTCACAGGACATGACTCCCAGACCATTTTGACAGCCCTCTGCTGAGCTTGTTCCACTTTATCAGTGTCCTTCCTGGTCTGGGGGGCCCAAAACTGGATGAAGTATTCTAAGTTTCGTCCAACAAGTGCTGATTAGAGAGGGATAATCGCATTCCTCAGACTACTGGCTATGCTGCTAATGAAATGGCCAAGGATACTGTTGGCTGCTTTTGTTGCCAAGGCACGCTCCTGGCTCATGGTTAGGCTGCTGAGCATGCACCAGAACTCCCAGGTTCTTTTACATGGAGCTGGTCCCCAGCCTGTATCATTGCAAGGGGTTATCCCTTTCCAAGACTTCATGTACCCTGCTGAATTTCATAGGGTTCCTGTCAGCCCATTACTCCTATCTCTTTAGGTAACTGCATGGCAGCTCTACCTTCAAGTATATTGACTGTTCCATCCAGTTTGGTGTCATCTGCAAACTTGATGAGCATGTATTTTTATTACCAAGTCACTGCCAAAGATATTTAAAAGAAAAAATCAGGTTTCAGGCTAGGCCCCAGTGATACTCCATTTGTTACTGGCCTCCCAGTACAGTATAACATATTTATTATCTTCTGAGCTTGATCATCCAACCTGTTTTTACTCAGTTGTCCATCCATCCAGACTGTAATATCTAGACTTCTGTGTTGAGAGTGTGTTCTGACAGTGTTGAAAGCCTTGCTACAATCAAGGTAAATTTTTCCCTGGTCTGCAAAACCAGACATGTTATTATAGGAGGTAAACAGATTGGTTAGGCATAATTTACACTTGATAAATTCATGTTTACACTTACCAGATGCCACCTAATCCTTCACATGCACAGAAATGTTTTCTTACAGTGTTTTCTCAGGGAACAAAGGGGGGTAGCTGAACCTGTAGTTCCCCAAACTTTTATTTTGGTCTTTTTTTGCAAACATTTGCTTTCCTCCATTTGTCTGGGAGCTTCCCTGATCACTATGACTTTTCAAAGATGGCATAGAGTGGCCTTATGAGGACATCAGCCAGTTCTGTTAGTGCTCTTGGATGCAGCTGATTTGGTCCTATGGACTTAAACTGGATCAGTTTTGTTGAGTAAACTCTAGCTTGGTCCTTATTCACTGCTGGCAGGTCTCTGAAAGCTTTCTGTAATCAGAGGCATGGATGAAGACTGAATCACAGAAGGCATTGAGCTCCCTCAGTTCCATTTGTTCCACTGTTGCAAAATCTCCTAGCTTGCAGCAAAGGTCCCTCTTTGTTCAGCCTCTTAATACAAAAGCAGCAGGTGAAGCTTTTACATTCTTTGCAAGTCTCAACTCCAGCTGAGCTTTGGCTTTCCTGACAACATCCCTTAATGCCCAGGAAATGTTTCTAGGTTATTCTTTTGTAACCTGTCCCTTTGCCATCCTGTGTAAAGCCTTTTTGCATTGAAGCTCATAATTTAGTTTACTGTTTAGCCAAGCCAGTCTACTGATATTTCTAAACATTTTCCTGAGTATTGTGGTGGACTGTTCTTGTGCTTGTAATGTACTGTCATCAACACATCAGCTTTCTTGAGCTTCTTTGCCTTTTAGATCATTCTCATAAGGGATTCCATGGTCCTGTTCACTGAATAAGGTGAAATGTGCTCTCCTAAAGTCAGTCTACAATCTGCTACTTGCTTTCCTCACTGTCCTAGGATCTTGAACTCCATGATGGCTACAGTTTTTTGTTTCCTCCACATCCCTGGCTAATTCTTCCTTAGTGATAGCAGACTAAGCTGTGTGTAACCCTGTGTGTTGCCCATCCAGTATCAGATACCCTCTAGAAATCTTGACTGTTTGCATTCCATTTTGATGCTCTTCCAGCAGACATCAGGGTGGTGGAATGCCCTGTAAGAACCAGAGTCTGTGATACAAAGCCTGCTGAGAGTCACTTTAAGAGTACTTTGCCGATTTCCTTGTGTGTGTTGGGTTGTCTATAACAAACACTGACCCTGATTCACAAGCTCTCAACAAGCCTCTTGTCTGTTCAACAGAAGAGCTCCTCCATACTCTGAACTGCTTTTGCATACAGAGGGGTACTCCCTGATTTTGTGCCCTCCTGCATTTGGTTGTATTCATCCTTTGCGGTACTCCAGCTCCCAGGTTGTCCCACCGTGGCTTGGTTGTTCCTTCTAATTGTTTTATTGTGTTTTACTGTCTAAATCTCTTTGCGCTGTTTTAGAGTATTTGCAGTGTGCTGTTTCTCAGTAAAATACTGAGAACATGGACACACTAATCTTAGTTTCTCAACTCATCATCACTGAAATGAAGAATACCGAACATCACTGAAGAATGTCTTGGTGCTAAATATTTACAGTAATGATACTGATTACGTAGAATGTGTCAAATTAAGATTGTATTACTGTTCTGCCATGTTAAATATTGTGCTTGTGTTTTAATTGTAAATGTTCTTGTATTTTGAAGAAAATGTAAAGTATTGTAAAGGCTTACATAAGAAAATAATTGTAAGAGGAAAAAATAGGTTTAAACCAGACTCTTAAATTTTCCGTGAAAAGGCTTGCCTCTTCAAGGACTAACATGCTTTAACAAAGTTTTGAAATAAATTATCTGCTTTCCCCACACATTCAATTTTATAATGGGAATACTGATATACCTTAATTTGATTGTCTTCATTTAAACTTAATGTTGAGAATGTTTAAAAAAATACATTTAGAGGTAGATAATTTTTAAAATAAACTTAATTGTGGCTTTAATTGGATTTTCAAGAAAGTAGACATCTGGTAGAAAAAGCTGATCTTTTGAGGGTAAGTCTGACTTAAATCATCACAGTTGAAGTGTGGTATCTTAAGTGCTCCAATTGTACAATACTGCATTTAATTAAATTGTGATTTTTGTAAGTTGCTGCCCCTTCCTTAACTTTCTAATTTAGGTTTGTGCTGGAGAATTCTCTGACTATTGTGTCCTAAATATTCAAGTGTAGTCCTTTAATTAAAGAGACAATATGGAGGCTGGGGTTGTGTGGCACTTTTATATCAGTGCTGGATTGAAAAATTTTACTCTCATGTGATCATACAGATATTGTTATTTCTTCTGTTTCTAAGGACTCCCATTAATCCAGATTTGAGAAGCAGTCTGGCAGCTCCCTGTCAATAATTCCAGTCCTGACAACTTTCAGTAAATTGCAGGGAAGTGATTATGTCCAGAGGGAACTCTTAAGTTGACTATGTTATGGAGGAACAATGGAACTGTAGGATGGAACACACATGGCTGCTGATCAAGAATCTTATTATGAGATGTTTATTTATTTAGTTTTATAGTAGCTACATCACTGAACCTGAGCAGTTATTACTTGGCATGGAGAAAATCCAAAATTAATCTTGGTGAGAGCAGACACTGATGGAAGACCAACTTTGTTTTTTTGCAGTAAGTTCTTGGGAAAATACCAGGCCTTTTAGATGGTGGCACTTCCTGAGGAAGAATCATTCTGGTTTCTTCCACCAAGGAAAAATATAGACATTTTTGACAATAGAGCAAAAGCAGCAGCAGCAACATGGAAAAATAGCAACAGGATTCTTTTTTGCTGTGCTTGTTGTTGATTTAATAAACTGCAAAACTATGAAGAGCCTAAAGTAGAGTCTTTACCTAATATTTAGTTCTGTACGGTTTAAAAAATTAGAGCAATAATGCATATATCCATTGTTTGAGGTGGAATTTTTGAATAATGAGTGCATTGATGTAGTTTTTTATATTCATAATTTAGATCACTGATAAAATTTTGTTGCAGAAAACCTGAAATTAATTAAATATGAACTATTTATTTATAAATTAAATTGTGATTATCTTCATGTAGCTCTAAATTAAAAAGGCTAACTTTTTATCAAGTTCTAAACCAAGTTCTTAAGTCCATGACAAAGAAAAAGGCTGAGATCCCCTCCCACACCATGACCACTAGGTGTTTGCAATCTGTTTTAAGACATTTGTTCCTGGTATGTAAGTTAGATAGCTACACGTTTGTCATCTATTATTTTACCTCTGTTGGAAAAGTTGAAATGAATGAGTAAAAATATTTACCTTATAATAGAATTTTCATATATTTTTTCTGTTTTTGGAATAGGCTTCATGAGTCTATTCTGCTTTTTATCGGCTTTTGAATGTTGTCCATATTCTCAACTTTTTTTTTCTTCTCTATGTTACTTTAATGTTTTCTACAAAAGATGTATTTCCAGAAAATACATAAAAGTACTTCTGCATTATATTAACTTTGCACACTAAGGGGCCCCAGTTCTGTAAGAAGAACTCTTGCCGATGTCATGTAGATTTTAGGTAGGCAGAGGAACTCATTTATGTGATAATCTAAATAGGAGCAAAATAGGCAAGGAATTCAATCAGTTTCTTATAAAGTTACCTTGACAAAAGAAAAGATGGTTTGATAAGGAAAATGGGATAGAAATAGATGGGACTAGGACACAGATGATGTTAGGCAAAAAGGTTCAAATGGGCACAAGATCAGAGAATATTTTTGGTAGAAGCAACTAATGACAGAGATAAGTTTTATACAATGCTTTGTTAACAGGCGGAGGTTTACATTGTGCTACTTTTTTTTTTTTTAGCTCCTTTTAGAAGCACTGAAGCAAATAAGGAATTTTTAGCATATGATTCATTTTATCTTCATGTAGACATCTGTTTTTCTCTGGCTACAATACAGGTGAGATAAATCCCACCTGAGCTCCTGTTTTGGTGCTGGTTCATGCTGAGGATGGTAAGGCATTCCTTCTGTCAGTTGATGTAAAATGTTTGGGAACTTGTTAATTTAAAAAAGAAAAAAAATAAAATTCAAAAATGTGAACTGAACATTGTCTGTAAAACTAAACACTTAGAGGCTGCCAGTGAAGTCTTAGTTCAGTTGCCTGAGATGCATGTGTTAACGTAGTCTTTAATTGTGCAATCACATACTTTCCCATCACCCACCCACTCTCCAGTCCTGGCTTTTGTGTATAGGAAATAAGAGTGTAAATTGAGACTGTGTAATGGTAGATGGTAATGTTTGTTGGACACTTTCCAACTGCTGAAGCAAATGAATAGTGCAGGCCATGAAAGAGAAAAGATGCTTGGTTCTAGGTCTCTTCTGCTGTGGACTTACTATGGAATACGAGACAGATATGCTGATGGTCACATTTGGACTTTGCTGAGTCCACTCAGTGGAGAATGGCCACTGTACTGTTACATCCAGGCTTTCATGTCTGAACATTCCCTGCTGGATAGTTTCTATAAGGTTGGTTTTTTTTCAGTATTTATAATTACTCTGGATTTCCTTGGTTATTTCTATCGTAGGTAAAGATAGAAGTGAGTTTTCTAGCTGAGGTTTCTTTCAGTTCATGCCTTTTAAACAAAGAAATGTTGTTGCACATGACTATGAATAGAAGGCCTTATTGGTAGTTATTTTTTAAAAAATGCTATTTTACAACATCTGTCGTAGTGGTAACGGATAGACATTTATTGCTAACTAGAGTTGATAAGTGCTCCTTCAATATGGTTTAAAAGATCATAGATGCAAGACTGAAGTACTTCATTCTAGAATGTTTCATATTAGCAACAGCCTATGATCTGAATTGAAACATCAGAGAAACCTTTCTAGCAGACACCCTGACTGGAAAGGGACAAGGTCTCTCCAGTTCTCTATTGAGTTAGACAAATGGCATTGCTTTGTTTAATGTATCAAGTTCATGCTTGAATTCAATTAGGTTTCTTGCTCCTTTTTCAGAATTAAGAACTAAAACTCTTAACTTTTGCTGCTGTAAAAATTATCCAAAGACAGATAATTTTGTCCATGTAATTCCATATTCAAAACAAACCTTTGCTGCCCTTTTAGCTGTAGTAACTCCAAAGTAGATAATAGTTTTCAACCTTACTATGTTCATGTAAATGTGTTTTTCTAGTACAATGGCAGACACTTTGGAGTTCATTCAAGTTCAACTGATCTTCTACGTAATATAAACCTATAAAAGAGTAATATCAGAGCAATCTGGCGCAGGGTCTCCTTTTTGTCAAAGGACAAACAACAAAAAAAATCAAAACCAAGAAAAACAAAACGAAAAACCAACAAAAAACAACCCCAAAAAACAAAACCAAAAGGAAACACAACCACCCCAACCAACCCTGCAAAAAAAACCCCAAACCAGACAAATCCCCAAAACTCCAAGTTGCATTTTTACCACACTTGTATCTTCATGCTTTTAATTAATCTTTTTAAATTTCACTTAATATGGAATGAAGTCCTACTAGTGGATCTGAAGTAACTCAGTTAACTAATTTGATTGCTTAAAACAGAATTATTATATTTATTGTTGAATTAATTTATAGTGTCATCTTCAAAATAGTTATTTCTTAAGTTTTGGGGTTTTTTAACCAGTGAATTATCTTTTCTGGGAAAAGGATGATACTCTTTACCACAAAAATGATTCTATAAACATGGACAGAGCCCTAGCCATCTTCATTTGTGCTTTTGATGGCATAAAGAGATGAAAAGAAATGCTTCTCCTACTGAGACAGGCTTGACAGTACTTTTGAAACTTTTAGACATGGTTAGTTAAGACTTTCTGTAGTAAACTTTGGAATATTCATGAAATAGCACAAATTATATGGACTCAACATTTTATAAATATATTCAAGACAAATAAAACAAACCTTACAGTGTAACTTATTTTGTTATATCATATCCTGGTATAAAGTGGCATAAGCTGTGGCACAGTATCTGAGTACTAATACGCACACATTAGATCAACATTTTATGTCTTGGCCTGTTTATATAAATTCTTGTTGAAGTATGAATAAACTTTTCCTTTTCTTTGCTCCAGTTAGTACTGTGTATATCTGATGGGGGACTGGAACTCTTTCCTGGAAAAGAAAGAGTATGGGGAGAAAAAGAGATTAAATGAACTCTATTTCTAATAGCAAATATCCTTAGTTGGCATTGGTTAGTAGAGGCAAAAAAATAAACATAGAAAAAGTTAATATCACAGTTTGGTTTTCTCAGTGGAAAGCTACAAGGTAATAGTCACAGAGCATAGCATTTAAATTAAGCACACGTTTATCTTAATTAACTGATGCCCAGTGGTATATGTATAATACTCTTTCGTCCTGTAGACATACATGTATACATATGTAAAATGTGTGGAAATTATAATGATGTAGATAAGCTCAAGCTATCTATAGACAGAAAGGACTGAACCTGGCTTTCAGAGACTTCAGTCAGTCCCTTCACCTGCTGGTTTGTGTTGGAGTTTTAGGCTCAGCACAATATTTATGGAACAGATACTACTCGTTTAATGCAGTGCTATTCTTGTTTGAGGGTATTATTTTGGAAAGTGTCAGTTTAGGGCTCAGGGAAATAGAGAAGCTTGGCAAGAAGCATCAGAAGTCTTGGCTACACTTCCTATATGCATCTCAGACAAAACTTTTCTTCAACTGTGTTCTCTTCTTACCTCTTGACAACTTGCACTTGATGATATCCCCCTCCCAAATTTTTCATTCTCTTGCGGTTAGACTAAATTGAGGGTTTTGGAGCAGAGGTACACCAGATTTTTTTTTTTTTTTTTTTTTAAGAGCTGTATGGTTCTTGACCTCTGTGCAGAGAGTTTTCACATAGTGACTTGTCTTTTGGCTAAGTGCATACGTTGTGCTTAAATTTCTGCAAAGCAGAAGTTTTCTGTTTAACCAAGCCTGCAAATCTAATGTGAATTGTATAATCTTTAACCTGTAAAAGTTAAAGCTGAGAGTTGTGTGGAAATTTTAGGTTTTGACCTGGAAAAAAGCCAGAGGGTAAAAAAAAAACTGCTTCAAGTTAACTTCAGGTTTTCTAAGTTATTTACAAGACTCTTTTTCAGACAGAATAAGCCAAAACAGCAAGGTCTCTGGCCCAGTTCCCTCTATGTATTTTGACAAGAAACAATATTAACAAACTAGTTTTCCTGTGACTCAATTCCTATTATTAGCTGGCTTTGCCCACTTATTTTATATTTCATGTGAATGTAGACATGCAAAGTTTCATTTGATGGATGTTTTCCCAATTAAAATTCTAAAATTCATCTTCAGAATTTAATGTCAATAAAATATACCTTTCTTTCAATTTGTAAGGTATCCTTTCAGGATAAGTAGGTAGGAGCATGGAGGAAGCTAGTAAGCATGTAGAAAGCTGAAAAATTAGTCATCATCTCACTCTTGGCTATGCCACTTGCAGTAATAAAGACATTGCCATTGCTTTAGGATTTTGTCAGAGCTATGATTTACAGTATTATAGTTGTACCTACATATTTTACTGCAGGTGCCAATAACAGCTCAAGAGTTCAGGGTGTGTGAATGAATATAGAGTTGTTTTATACAGTCCATGTTATAGTTAAAGCTACTGATGTCTAAGCTAAATAGACAGATGTTAGGTTACACTCAACATGCTGTGTTTCTGCTTTGATTTCGACTGTAAACCTAACTCTTAGAAAACAGAAAAAGTGAAACTTCAGTAGCTGTGCTGTTAAAGGCAAGATCCTATCCGCTTTTTAGATGTTGCAGGAAAGTGGCTGGTGTTTCTTAAAGTCTGGATAAAGAAACTACAGGTTAATTTCAAAGAGAAGATGAGTTATTGCAATAGATTGCAGCCAGTCGGCTTCACAAAGTAAAAATTCCTAGCACAGGATCTCAGAATGAATGGAATTGCTTTTGCCGCTTTTGCCTGATGTTAACTTTGGCTTAATAAAACTTTAATTAAAAAAAAAGGAAAAAAATCTCCAAACAAACCAACACAAACTCCAAAGCTGTCAATAAGGCATTCTCAGAACTGAACTTAGCATCGTAGCTATATCTAGCTTCATTGGAGTTTTATGTCAAAAACATTGGGATTAGAAGGCTGGGGGTTTTCTTGCTTGTTTTAATTTTTTGAGTCACTACTGTTACTGCAGAGAATCTACGTACAATGAGGTTTCATACACTTGAAGTATAACTTCAAAAGAAGAGTCCATGAACCCAGGAGATTGCCTCTGACACTGGCCATAAATACATGCCTTGTAAAAATAGAGAAAATCTTTATGATGCTTTTCCTGAGCGCTGTCTTAATCTCCAGTTTTGGTTCAGGGTATTTTTTGGGACAGAGTTCTAACTGTCATTCTTGGGATTGAGGGGTTTTTAACAGAATGGGTCCTTTGTGCCTCTTGTTATGATTTTATTTCTTCCTTTACTCTTGCATGTGTTATTACCCTAACTATTCTATGATTCTATGATTAGCTGGTATTCAAAGGTGAAAAAAACTCTGTACATAAAAAAAGTAAAAGGGGAGGGAATCAATTATAAAAATTGTAAATCATAACCAATTTAAAATTTTTTAAAATTGTAAGCAGTGTTGTTCAGGGGAGCACTTTCAACTCCTGAGTGGAAAGATGCACTTATAAATGGCCACTGGAATGAATTCTTGGAGCTGTAACAGCTTCTTCTCACTCACCAGGTGTGGATAAATCAAGGTGCACTTTCACAAGAACTTCATATTTGGTGGCCAATTTTATTTTTTTTTTCACAAGGTCTTTGGTTTTTCCTGTGAATCTGCAAGGATTTTTTCTTTTTTTTTTTTTTTGCATATTCAGTATAATGTCGTCTGCCTGGCAGTCTGCTCTATTTCAATTTTTATGTAATATGTGGATTTTGCAGTTCTGAGGGAGCAAGACATGATGTAGTTTTCTCAGTATTGCCTATTGGAGCTTTATCTGTACAACTGTAAACACTAATCACTCAGGAGTTTCACTGGGGAGAGATCTGGTAGTTCTAGTCCAAAAGTGATTTCAAATGGAATCTACCATACATGCAGTGTGGATGGTTCAAGGTACAGGACCGTGAAATGAACAGTCTAAATGTAGCTTAGGTGCCCTCACAAATTCCTTCTTTTCCTTCTGTAAGTGTTGAAATACAGCACCTATATCAATCAGATTCGATTATTTATATTTTTTATGTCAAACTGCATGGACATTTCATAATTAAACTACTAAGTTTTTTTCTGTAGCCATTTTTTTTTTAGTTGATGAAAACAGTGTGTGCTTTATGGCAAACAGTGATGTTCATCTCATCTAGTTACTATCTATTTAAATAAAATTGAAAGCAGATTGATATTTTGAAGTACTTTCATGTAGCACAAAAGACTCAAAAATGTAACATGCTGTTAAATTGGAAGTCATGTTCTAGTGAAACATTTTTTTTTTTTCCACTTAAGGGCTTATGAGCAAAACAGTAACTGAAGGTTTAAAGGAAGTACTTGTATTTGAACTTTTATGGAGAAGTTAGTTTTGTGTTACGGCTCAGAGTATTACTAGATGCTGAATTCATTACCTTTCCTTGTAATATTTTTAAGCAAACTATTATGTTGGACAGTACTTCTACACTGCTGTTTGATTTAAAAGATCAAAGCTGTTCTCTGAAGCGTTTTGATTAACTGTGAAGACTGGCTATGTTCAACACTAATAGGTATACTAAAGTGCTGCCAAGATTAATGTGGAGATGACCCTGTGCCTATTTTCAGAATCGCAGGGGGGCGAATTCTGTCAACAGTGAAGATGCATTTGATAAAAGGCCGAAGCAGTGGGGATCCTTTCTGTCAGGCAGTAGAGGAAGTTGTACAAGATTTGGATTTGAAGATTAAAAATATTATCGATTCGCAACATGAAGCCTTGACTGCCAGCACTACTGGACTCAGTCCAGCTCGGGTAATGGGACTTCTTTTGTTCTTTTTACCATTTAGCTTTACAAGAAAGCAAATGTCTTTTGCCTGTTTAGTTTCTTCTTTATATTTTAAAGGACTTTCTATAGAGTATTATCTTTTGCTAACAGTACAGAGCTGTGTAATTTCCTCTACACTGTGATTTTAAACTTGTCGAAAGACTTATACTTGAGGATTACAGTGTGAATTTCAAAAAGCTGATTTACTTAAACGAAACTTTTTACCTCAAAATTGTAAGTAAAATACTCTTCAAAACTTAATTTGTTGTACAGTTGTTATAGACGTAGATACTTATAACCATGTTTGCCACTAATTGCAAGCCAATAGAGCTATAGCAGATTTCCAAATAAAAATCCTCATGAAAGTGGAACTAAGATTTGAGAACGTGTATCAGTAATTTTGATTAGAATACACAGGTTTTAATTAGCTCAGCATCAGTATTTCCAAGGGTAAGGCATTCAAAACAGGGTTAAATAAGAATTCCAAAACATGGGAAAATGTGGAGATGGAGGGGAGTGAAAGTAAACCCCCAACCAACCAATGTCTAAGTTTTTCTCTGTTAGTGTTTGAAGACAGCAATGAAACTATTAATGCTTTTAGTCTCATAGAAAGGATTAGGATACTTACAGTTCTTTGTCAAGTGTGGAAAACAGAGTACAGACTTTCTATTTGTGGGTTTGTTGGTTTAGATAGCTATAATAATGTAAAACTATTTTACTAAAACTTTGTTCTTCAGAAAAATTAACAACAAAATTCCTTTTCCAAAATGGTTCATGTTTTTGGTTGTTTTCCATAGGTCATGTTTGTAGTCTAATGACTGTAGAAACATTTACCACTGTCCTGGTTGGGGCAGAATACAGAGAAGTTGGTTGTATCCTGATGTTGTTAGGAAATGTGGTTAAATACTTAATTCCATTGAAAGCAATATAAAGTTAATGTTTTTTTCAAAATGGGCACCTGAGGGCAGCTTATGAACTTAATTGTATTAACTGAAAGCCTGTGGTTCTATGTTGACATTTTTGCCAATTCTTGAGTTTGATTGCTGGAATATCCCATCTACTTGTGGAACAGCAGATTCTACTGGAGCATTTCTCAGTGAGGAAATTTGAGTACACAACAGAGGATGACAGGCTTTAAGCTAATCCTTTTCACCATACCCAGTACAACACATCCATACTCACCACAGTATGGATGTAACTGAGAGCCATCAGAGGTGACTGTGGTCTGGATCTGACTGATGTGCTGCTTAGCTTAACAAATCTAGTGCTGTATTGGGTTTACGTGGCAAGATTTTGGTAGTAGGGAGGGCTGTAAGGTCTTCTGTGCAGAAATACCAGAAGCTGGCCCCTTGTCAGAGAGAGGCAGCCAGCCCCAAGATGGAACCTGCTGCTTGCCAGGCCAAAGCTGTGCCAGTCAGTGGTGGTCGTAGTGCCTCTGTGATAACATATAAGAAAGGGTAAAAAATGCTGCACAACAGCAGTTGGGAGAGAGAAATGAGAATACATAAGAGAAAAAACTGCAGTCACCAACCTCAGTGAAGGAGGGGGAAGAGGTTCTCCAGACACTGGAGTAGAGATTCTTCTGCAGCCCATGCTGAAGACTGCAGATGCAGGTTGTCCCCCTGCAGCCCATGGAGATCCATGGTGGAGCAGATAGCCACCCTGCAGCCTATGGAGGACCCAGGCTGGAGTAGGTGGATGTGCACTGAAGGAATTTGTGACCCTGTTGAGAACCCATTCTGGAGCAGGGTCATGGCAGAAACTGTATCCCATGCAGAGGAACCCAGGCAGCAGCAGATTTTATGGCAGGACCTGTGGCCTCATGGGGGACCTGTGCTTGGAGCAGGACTCACACTGTAATAGTTTTTGAAGAACTGCAGCCGGTGTGAAGGACCCACACTGCGGAAGTTTGTGAAGGACTGTATCCTGTGGGAGGCACCCCAAACAGGAGAAGAGGAAGAGCATGAAGAAGTAGCAGCAGAGATAAAGTGTTAGGAACTGACTGCAACCCTTATTCCCTGTACCCCATGCCACTTGAGGGAAGGAAGTAGAAGAGTTGGGAGTGAAGCTGAGCCTGGAAAGAAGGGAGGGGTCCTATTCTGATTCATTGGCGATTAGTTACATTAATTTCCTTAAGTCTGTTTTGCCCTTGATGGTAATTGGTAAGTGAACTCCCTGTCCTCATCTTGACTCCATGAGCTTTTCTTTGTATTTTCTCTCCCTGTCCTCTTCAGGAGGTGTGATAGAGCAGCTTGGTGAGCACCTGACAGCTAGCCCAGATCAACCCACCATGGTCCTTTGTGGTGCCCAGTATGGTACCTGTTGAATTAGAGATAAAGACATTAACTGGGAGAGGTACTGGGTAAAATGTGAGCTGAACACTCAGAGAGCAGAGTAAATGTGGAGAATTTTTGGTTCTGTAACTGTGGTGGAGGAACAAGGGGTTGAGTGTATGTAAATTGTCCACCTTTGTCAGTGTTGTGATGCTATTTTGATTTTGGTGTGGAGAATAATTTTTGTTGATGTATATGAAGCTTGTGAAGATTGTGTGCTGAATGTATATTGTAATGATAATCTTAAATATGTGATTCACAGGGACGAGGGGTGAAAAAGGAAGCTTAGGCAAATGTTAAGGGACGGATATCAAATTGCATATTTTAGTGGAGCTTGATTGGAAGAACATTTTACTAACCATATAGAGGGGTAGGTCAATAATTAAAAAATAAAACAAAACAAAACAGATGAAAAAAAACCCCAACCAAACCTCTAAGTTTTCCAAATGAATTTGAGCTGTATAAAAAAATTGGAGCATCTGTGTTGTTCCATTAAGATCTCATGACAGCAAAGATGAATGCCCTGTACTGGATTTCACATACAGTTTGATTTTTTTATTTTTTTTTTTTATATTATAAGGAAACCTCCCAACCCTGAAGCTATAATTTTTCAGGAAGAAAAAAAAAAAAGTTCTAATTGAGAATAAGTTCTGGTTTTGTTAGGGTGTTATGTTTTTTTCATACATAAGAGACTGAATTGAGTTCTTTGAATGCAAATTTAAAATATGATCCTAACTACAGCACTGAATATTTTGCCTCTGCTATCTCCTGGGAAGGCTGCTCCCTCATAAAATGTACCTGAAAAGAGTCACTTTGTTAGAAAAATATTTGCTTTTCTCCTGGCAGTGGTACTTCCATCATTGCTCAATTTTCCTGCAAATACCTGTTTTATAAGAAACCAGAGCTCCAGGAAAAAATAGACTTTATGCAGCAGGAAGCACTACTTTGTGTTGAAGTCTGCGTGAGTGACTAATAGGGATTATGATTAATTTCTTCCTGAAAAAATTACTACTGTAAATGGAAACTGGCTGGTGTTTCTGGAACTAACCAGAATAGTCTGAAGTAGCTAATGGTCACTACCCTTGAAAGACTGATCAACTATTTTATTGAAAAAATAATTTGAATAATGAATATACGCTTCCTAATAAACAAGCCTTTTTATGGCAGGGATTGTTGTCTTGCCTAAAGTTCTTATTGTGCCTTGGACAATAGGATTTTGGTCTATGGCTAGTGTACCAAGTCACTGTTGTTGTAGTACAAGAGGTTTCTGAATGTCATCTTTGGGCAGTTAGGAGGTTATGTTATACTCTAAAGATTTTTTTTTTTGTATATCATCAGTTAAGATGATGCCAAATTTGTACTTTTCTCATTAAGACAATTTTACCATGACACACATGACATTTTATAAAAATCTATGATGTGGTGATGTAATGACTGAAGAGGTTCAGAATAAACTTTGAGGAAATTAGTACTGAAATAGGCCAATTCTGTAAAGCTAAGTAACAACCATTTCTGTAATTGCTATTTCTAGCTATTGATTATAACTTATACTAACTGACTGACATGTGTTGCTATGGTTTCTTGAAAGCTGCATACACTAATTGATGTAATCAAATAGAGAGAGAAATAGAATTTGATCTTTTAAAGTCTGTATTTAAAAGCAGTTAGCTGATTAGATAAATGCAGTTCATTGCTTATCCTGTCTTTCTGAACCAAGTTAGGCTATCCAGTGTTTCTGTGTATTAGTAAATAAGAAAGCCTGTAGTTTTTAAAATCTACTACTGTGTGTTAAGCCCTAAATTTCTTTATGGAACCCCTAGTACTTTTAAAGAAAAATATAACAAACTTGCAATTCTTGCAGTCCCATAGTGGCTATGGAGTTCTACATCTGTACTGCTGACTGTAGCATTGAGCACTTCCAGATGTGGATTATTTTCTTTAAGGAATTCCATATTCTTGAGGAAAATTGTGAGGAATCTATCCTGTTCCGAACAACAGGAGATTGTGCCAAGTACCTCTGTTGTCAAATCTTGATGAAAATCTCACTTCTAACCAACTGCTTTAGCAGATTCAGTTAGTCAGAGGAGTTGGACTTCACCAGAATGTGTTTGTGTACTCTATAGCACTCAAATTGGTTGTGAGAAAATAAGCATGGTTCCATCACAGATTTGTATATTTATGTGTGACTTGCTCATCAGTGTATACCTCCAGCTGCCACTGATCTAGATTTTACTAATTGCTTGGGATGAGCAAGAAACTTTCCCATGGGCAGTTTCCTCATAAATGTGAAAAGGAAGGAGAGTATTCTCACCCCATGTGCTTATATGGGTTGCTTTTGGAGGTGAGCTATTAGTTTGGCTTGTTGACCTTTCCTGTTGTGTGTTCCTTTTAATTTTTTTGCTTTCAGCCAAAATTGCATTCTGTAAATCATGGCACTGCATATTGTGGCAGAGATACCGTAAAGGTCTTGCTAGTCCTTCTGGATGAAGAAGCTGTCAATCCTCCCACCCAGAACAAAGCAGAACTATTATATGACAATGAAAGCTTAAACTTGTTTGGAATCACCTCTGTTTTGACACTCTTCAGGTGAGTACATGAAGACTTTTTTGTGTTGGCTTTGTTTCTTTATTTTTAAAATCTTCTACTAAGTAGCTAACAAAGCATTGATATTACTTCTACAGAGCAAATGACCAAAATGCAGGCTATTGTGAGGTTAGGTTTCCCTATTTAGGTGCAAAGGGAAAGCATTCTTAGAACAGTATGAAGTTCTCAGAACTATTCTATTTTCCCCATTGCGTTTTCTGTATCTTCAAGGTACTTTTGTAACGTGGACTTTTTGAGCTAGTAAATTTCTGAGCTGCACAAAAACCATTGCAACAAATTTCCAAGTACTCGTGTCTTGAGTTTGGACTCCTAGTTCAAATACTGTCTGTTCAATACCTAATTAGATTACAGTCATTTTGAATATGCCTCCTTTGTCTGGCTATGACACAAGAGATTTTTTTTTTATCTCCTTTTTTTTATCTGCATAGTAATTATTTTGTAGAGACAGTTTTAAATAGTTTTTTCTTATCCACCAGTTAGGATAGTATTGCACAAAGGATGCTGAAACAAAATTACATGCATGAAGATTTATTAATTATGTCTGTAGCTAGTGTCATAAATTGGCTTTAATGGTGAAAGTTACTTTTGGAGAACAATAAAATCAGAAGAAGAGGGAGAACAGAGGAAAGAAAAAACTTCCTGGTGCTTAGCTGAGGAGTTAAAGCAGCCAGGGTTCAAAGATAAGCATCCTTTGTAGTACAGTGGTTAGTTACCCAAAAGTCCTTTTCTCAAGGTAAATTTATTGCCTTCATAAGGACCTGCTGTAGCCCCTTATTGGTTGTCTCTGCTTTTGGTGCCTTTACTTGTGATTGGAGCATCTGTTCAGCAGGGCAGGGCCTGTGTGGGCAGCTGCTCATCAAGCTCTGTGCTTGCACAGTTTTTGGGTTCACCAAGGTAAAAGATGATCTGCACTGAAAAGGTCAGAAACAGTGGGGAAGATGAAGGTGTTTCTTACACTCAGGGCAGATGTTTCCCATGACCCACCATAACAACACTATTGGGGTGTGGAGGTGCAGGGCTGTGAGGATGACAGCAAGGAAAGAGAAAAACAGTGACGGGTCTTAAAATGGAAGATGGAAGATTCTTAAAGTCAAAGAATTCAAAGGTTTCATTAGATTTATCATTCAACATATTTTATGAAACAAAAGGAAGCACATTCTAATAGAACTTAAAATCAATTTCCCTAGTAAGAATTCTAGATAAACCTGTAGTTTTTAATATAAATGGCTGCTTGTAACAAAGTGTTGTGGAATATTTCTTTCACTTCTCAAATATCTGTGGATAGCTGTAGTTATGCATTTCTGTTTCATTATCTAACAAGCTTAAAATAACACCGATTTTAGTCTCTTATTTTTTTATTACTTCAGATTCAGGAAAATTGCTTCATTAATTTAATAAACCTCTCCATGGCTGTATTTTTATCAGAATGATAAGGTGCTTAATCAGATTTAATGCTCTATGTGAATGAAATCAAGGCCCACCTGAATTCTGAATTAAACACTGCTATTATTCAGAGCTAGAAAACTTGATTTTTATTTTTTAAGGAATTCTAATTTAAAATGGGTTTAAAACCACTTATTTCTGAGTAAGAGTGCCTACTGAGTGCTCTGACTTCATTTACCTAATTTGATTTTTTTCAGCTGAATTAATTTTCTTGAATTGAATATTCTTGAAAGGATAAACATTTGATTCTCAGTGTGTAGGTGTAAGCAGCTACAGCTACTTGTGACTTTATATTGTAATCTAGACAATTCTTGTGATTTCCTTAGTTATTCTTAGTGGTCGATTTGATTTAGATTTTATTTTCCAGTATGTGTATATCTATATCTGTATATGTATGTATATTTAATATTAAATGTATGCTTCCATTATGATCCTAAATGTTTGGGGAATAAAAAAAAGAAACTTGAAAACAATACCTATTCTCAAATCTGTGTTTTGCATTTCTCCAGCAGCTTTACTGTAAGGTTCCAATTGCTTTATGAATGCTGAACACCTTAATACTACACAAGATATTAGCTAAGGTGTCACTCTGGTTTGCAGCAATGTACAAGCATCTCTATGATACAGCACTTTTTTGTTAATGCTTACGTCTCAAATATTTGATCTAGAGTGTTTGCAGACTTTTTGCCAATCTATTGTTAACAGTAAATCTGAAACAGTTTATAGGATAAATGGCACTACCTTTGGCAAGAAGCATCACTGCAGTTTTCAGTCTTAGTTAATCTGATTCTGTGAATTAGATTGTTGGTCACCTCATATGGTACTTGTTCTTTTATTGGATTTTATCACATAGTAGTTATTCTTTTGAGGTTTTTCGCAATGCTTTTTGTCATTTCTAGAGATTTCATAACTGGAGTATCCCAAAATGTGTTTAAACTTTGTGGGTAGCTTTGTCTGGGTTCTGGTCAGTTGGAGAGATCATTGTCTTCAGGTGAAATCTGAGATTAAATGTGAGCTTCTCTTCTTTTAATTAACTTCTAATCAGTTGGGTATGTTTATTTCTCTGCACTGAAATCCTGCAAAAAGCTACTGCTGTGAAGCATCTATTGTGGTGTTCAACTTTTTGTTGGCTTTCTTTAATTAAAAATATTTTCATTGTAATTTGTGAAATGCATGTGTATTTGGGGACTGAAAATGTAAACCCTGACAATACATCCTTAGTGAACATCCTAACCAAAATGAAGCTTATCTTATTTTGTGTGTCTTTTAGTATATTCATCAAATACTTTCCTTCTGTAAGCACCTCATTTCAGTCTTCTGGAAAGTATTCTTATATAATTAATGGTATTATTTATTTTTAGAGTTAAATTTTGCATGACTATGGAATGAAGTATTTTCATAACCTTTTTCCATAAAGGTCATCTTCCTATCCTAATGAAGCTAAATCCAGTTAATTTCTTTTCTTGCTTTTTAAATTTCCTTCTATTTAAATAATGCCTGTGTTGATTTGGGATACAGACCAAAGAATCTCTTGAAAACCTGTTTCTGTGGGCACTGAAAAGGAGGCTAACCTATCCATGTGCTGGAGAAGCAGTGGTGATTTAATCAGTTGCTTATTCTGAGGAATCATCAATTGATAGAAAAATGGGGTGCTGAGAATTTAGTCATTACAGGTTGCAAAGGCCCATGAATCAGAACACCAACGTAGACAGGATCATAGTGAAGCTACATATTTTTGCAATTTAAATGAAAACACTGCAAGGTCCTGTAGAAATTTTGCACCACAGACAAATAGAAATAAATAAAATAGATTGGGCTAAATTTTTTTGAATAATTGTGTAGAATGGGCTAAATAAATTGAGTTTTTTTTTAAAGAAAAAATAAAAAAAGCCCTCATATGCACACTGGCTTGCCATGAGCATAAACAGGGGAAGTAATTATTTACAGATGCACAGATTTGTTCTTATTTCAAACCAAAACCTCCCATTTACCTGCATCAATAATTTTGTTGCATTATATATATCAAAAATTTTCATTAATGTATGTAACTATTCACATACTGAAATATAGGAGGATGGAAGCGTTTTGTTTGTTTGAGCATTTCTATTGAAGAGTCTGTAAGTATGAGGAAAATTATTATGGATGTGAACCAGATGCTGTTCAAGGGGATTTAAGTAGGATGGTGACCTGGTAACACAACACCAGCATTGCAAATGATAATGTGGTTGTGGTTCTATAATATTGTAAACATATTGCAAAATACCAGAAATTGTAACTGTGAGTTTGATTTCATTATGCTGTCTTTACTTGTCACAGTGCATGTGGTTACCTAGGAAGGGAGAAAACAAAGTAAAGCTTGGAGAGCAAAGATACTTCCTGTTCCTGAGGGACTTGGTATGGTAACTGGTTTTCTTAATAATTGCATTTATACATTCTAAATATTTCTTATCTTTTTCTAATATAGATCTCCAGCACAATCGAACGGATCTTCTCCAAAACCTCTTAGACAGCGTATTCAGGAATCTATGGATGAAAAAAAAATTAAGGTACTGGTAGGAATTGCTATGAGACTATAGGTGTACTGAAATAATAATGCTAAAATGAAAACAACTACATTTTAGTGTTACATTTTAGCTGAGTACTTGAGAATTTTAACCCATAGCTAAAGAAATGTAATTGTGATTAAACTGTGGTAATTAGCCCAACTGCTGTACTATGAATGGAAATATCTAAAATGTAAGAAGAGAGAGGCTTTAAAACTTGAAAGTACTTCTGTCCTGGGTTCAGCAGTAGCAGTCATTTTTCTCCTTCTTAGTAGCTGGTGCAGTGCTGTGTTTTTGATTTT
>WYDI02003194.1:0-22777 GCA_009867235.2 Psittacus erithacus
CTACAGCGCGGTCACGTGGGTCCCGCCGCCGCCCCTATATAGCGCTGCGCCGGGCGGGCGGCGAGGAGCGGAGCGGAGCCGGGGGGAGCGGCGGCAGCGGTGAGCGCCCCACATTGCGCCCCATGGCTCCCCATTGCCACGCATTGCGCCCCATGGCTCCCCATTGCCCCGCATTGCGCCCCATTGCCCCTCATTGCTCCCCATTGCTCCCCATTGCTTCCCATTGCCCCTTATTGCTCCCCATTGCCCCTCATTGCCCCCCATGGGCCTAGCGGGGGGCACAGCACCGGGGGTCCGGTCCCGGGAAGATGAGGAGGGTCCCATGTCCGCTTGGGGGGGGGGGGAGCCGTATCCCATCCACAGGGGTCTTGGGTCCCAAATCCCGCGGGTTCCCGAGTTCCGGGGGGGTCCCGTGCCCGGGAGGGGAGGGAAAACAATCCCAGGAGCAGGGGGGTCCCATCCGCGGGGAGGGGGGGTCCTGTGCCCATAAGGGTCCTGTCCAAAGGGGAAGGGGAGGGGGGTCCCTATAGGGATGGGGATCCCATCCCAGGGGTCTCATCCCTAGGGTGGGCTGTTCCCCCCCCCACAGTGGTGTGAAGCTCCCCGGCTGCCCCCTGACCGCAGCGGTGGGGGGGGGATGTGGGGGTCCGGGTTAGGGGGTGGCTCTTACAGGCGCCCGGCCCCGGAGCGGCAGCGATGCGGGTCAGGATGCTCTCAGCCGCCTCCGTCCTCGTCCTGCTCTTCCTGCCCTCGGAGACCTGCTCCCCCTTGCAGCGGCCATGGGGCCCGGCCCCACAACCCACCTGGGAGCCTTGGCCTGGACCCCCGTGCCCCACCGCGGGCTCCCTGCCCCATAGACTGTGCCAGCGGCTGGGGACCGAGCCCAGCACGAACCCCCGAGCCCCGCGGGCCCCGCAGCGGGGCGGCCGGAGGCGGGACAGCAAACCCAGCTCGCTGGACCTCACCTTCCACCTCCTGCGCGAGTTCCTGGCCATGTCCCGAGAGGAGAGGCTGGCGCAGAAGGCGCTCAGCAATAAGCTCCTGCTGCAGAGCATCGGGAAATGAGGCGGGCGCCGGCCCCGGAGGAGCGGGGAAGGGGCTGATGCCGCTCAAGCGGGTCCCGTCGCTGCTCCCCGTGTGTTGACAGCGCTGTTGTGTATTAAAGTCGCCCTCGCACCTGCGCCGCTGCCCCTGTGTTCGGCGCTTCCCCGTTCCCGGGAGGTATCCGCTGATGCGGAGTCCGCTGCATCCGTCCCCTTGGCAGGAGCGGGAGTGCTTTGACACAGAGATGGGGTACAGAGCATCCTATCGCCGCGCAGAGGGGCTCGGTCCCTGCCGCCACTCATGGATACGAACTGGAGCGATCCCAGATGCATCCCTGGGTGAGAAGTGACAGCATAAAGCGCTCTGAGTGCTGCAGCCCGAGCCTCTCCGTCCACCCCTCTGCAGCCGTGGGGACACGGGACACACACAAACACACGCGTACATGCGTATGGAAACCCACCATCAGGCACACAGTAAGAAGTGAGGTGGCACAAACAGCTCCCGGCACCCGGATGGGGCAGCACATGCAGTAAAAGGGGCTCGGGTCAGGTCTGGAGCTGGTTGGGATGTGGTGCTGGTGGCTGTGTCCCAGCACAGCCCATCAGCAGCCTGTGAGGGAGCAGCATCGCCATGAGCCCATCACCATTACTTACGACTCCATCACCCATGAGTGATCACCATCACCCATGCAGCCGCACACCAGCATCCCACAGGAACCTGAAGGCTCCTCATCCTCCCCACAGGGCTGCATTAAGCTGCAGCTCCGGTGCTGAAATACCCCAGAGAGCAGCCCTGGGGCTCTCAGCCTCAGTATGAGGTGGTTGCACAGCACAAAGCTGCTCCTTGTGCTGCTGTGAGCACTTGCGGGCTGGTGGGTGGTGGGAAGCAGCCTCTTATCCCGGTGTGAGGAAGGTGGGGTCAGTGTGAGAGCTGTGGAATTGCACAGAAAGGAAGCAATGGTTTGTTAAAGCAAAGGCAATGACCACAGCCTGAGCAGCCCAGGAGCACCTTTACCCCTCACTGAGAAGCTGGGGCGGGATGGGAGGGGTCTGGGACCAGCTCAGGAGAAAGAGGATGAGGAAGAGGAGAGGGGGTTTGCTGCTTGCAGGGCGCGGGCAGCAGCCTGAGCAGGATGCAGGGACATCAGTATGGGACAGGTGGGTACCAGGGTCCATCCATGGGGGCTAAAGGGAACGTTTCTCTCTGGGCCCCCCCTGCTTCTACAAATGAGCTCAATCCAAGCCCCACACTGGGACCTGCACCCTGAGACCCGGCCGAGGCTTCTCCTCCTCCAGTGCTGCTGAGTGACCCCAAGAGCTGTCACTCCCCAGCCCCGCAGTGAGTCTGAGCCTCCAAGCCCACAGTGTGGAGCAGGGTGCAATGGAATCAGGTGGGATGGGGCTTGGAGCAAGCTGCTCCAGTGAAAGGTGTCCCTGCCCATGGCAGGGGTTGGAACTGGATAAGCTTTAAGGTCCCTTCAACCCAAACTGAGCTGGGATTCTATGGAACCAGAGCTCGGAAGACGAGCATCAGTATAAGACCTTTCTCAGCAGTGTATCAGTCCCCAGAGGGGTCCTGGCCTCCTTGGGAAGGCTCCAAGGCACAGACCATTGTGGGAAGGAGGGAAAGTGTTGGGTAACCCACAGCAGGGCATGGGATGAGGGGAGTTCTGTGCTCACCTCCTTCCGGCGGGATCTCCATCCGATGTGGATGAACCTCTGCAGGAGGAATGATTCCAGGGAAGCCATGGAGGGCGATAGAAGGTACTGATGGTCCCATGCAGTTCACTCCCATGGACTCCAATTTACGCTGCATCAGTTGGATACAAACCTCTCAGCAGCCTCCAGGGCATCCTCCTCTCATCTTTGCTCCCATCTCTCCATTAGCAGCACCAGAAGGAGCCTCCAACAGCATGAGCTGCTTCACAAGAGGTGTTTCACAGCCCATAGACTGACATAAAGCAAGGCTGGAGCAATCAACCCCTTCCCCAGCACTCCCCAACCATCCCTCGTCCCTACAACTCGTATTGACACCCCAATCCCTGCCATTGCCCAGTGTCCTGTAAAGATCTTTGGCCACTGATGCTCCAGAACTGCCATGGAGCCTATGGTGGGCACAAGTAGGGGCAGAAGGAAGGAGATGCAGGCCCAACCAGAGGGACTTCACATCCTCACAGAGCCAAAGAGCATCCCTGGACCACAGGAGCCAGGGGAACCCTCTGCATCTGCCCCCTCAACCCCACACCGGGATCCATCCCAGGAAAGAAAAAGGTCGCTGCTCATTTCTGCCTTGAAAACATTTATTTTACAACAGTGGTTTCGGATAACTTAGCAATCTTTATTGTAGTTCTATTCGGACATACGAGACACGAATTACCATGCTAGAACAGAAAATACCTCCTCCTCCTCCTCTCCTCACGGCAGGTATGTACAGGAGCTCAGTAGTATCGAGTGTTACAACCCACAGAGTTCAGACAGCCACAGCTACTTACATACAAGTCAAAGTATGGTCCTTTAGTAACATAACAAAATATATATATGTCTATATTATAATTGCTTTGTCAGATGCATTTGTAACTTCGATTGTGGGGCAGGGAGGGTTATTTCTACAGGCTTTTCTCTCTGTTAGAGATGGGCTCCCCCCATCCCAGAGGTGAAGAGCAACCGCAGAGCGCATCCTCAGCATCCTCAAGAGGCCAACACAACCGGACCATGAGGAGTGAGTGACAGCAGGGCCTTGTCACATGCAGGATGAACACAAACAGCCCCAGATGTCTGTGATGACATGGACCAGACATCCATACCCAGAGAAGGGTGATGGTGGGAAGGGTGAGGGGGGAATGATGGTGATGGGAGGCTTCATCCGTGACGAACACACAGAGAACTTCAAATGTGGCAGCGATAAAGAGATCGCCCCAAAACATTCCCCTGTTTCTGCCGGGATGCAGAATCCCCCCATGTTTCATCTGCCAGCCCTAAAATGGGAGGCCTAAGGATGCAGCTCAATCCACTGCAATGAGTGACCTGGTGCCTTTACACAGATCTCCACCTAACTTCAGCTTTACAACTTGTAGTAACTCCGAGACCTCATGACCCCAACCTGCAAGAGCTGCAGGCGGAGTGGCTGGACCAGACAGTGCAAAACCACCACGCTGCTCAGCACCACCTCGCCTCAGTGAGGAGGGAACAGATAACTGCATCCCCTTTCCAAACCACAGCTCTCCCCCCGTACCACCCTTTTACACAACAGGATCCTTCCGCCGCTTCCTTCCCTGGTTTAACCCAACAGATCTCACTTGGTTTTATCCTGCAGCTGGGAGGAGAAAGTACCATTCTGGACAGACAAAGCTCCCCCTTCCCCTTGTCCCACCAGGAGCTCACAGCACGGCTCAGAGCCGGAATCCATGGATTTACCACCAAAGGAAACCAGCAGCAAGCACCAGGTGCACCCACTGTATTACTATATACAACTGGGCATATATACATACATACACACACGACGTTCAACCCAAAGCCTACAGCGCAGGTTCAGACCTTGCTCTGGAGCGTTGTACTTTGTTGGAGTGTACAGCAGGGTGCAAACTCGGAGGCAAACCCCCAAGTCACCATGTTCCATCCTACCTCCAGCCAGGAGCACATCAAGCACACCTTCAACACAAGTCCAAGTCATTCCAGAGCTGGTCCCTGCCCTCTGCTGGGTTCCCATCCAACGGGAAGCTGGAGCAGAGGGGCAGCTCACAGAGTTCAAGTAGATCATTCCTGTTTGGAAGGGGATGAGAAGCAAACGCTACAGACTGGCAGAGAAGGGAGCAGAGAACACAACAGCACTCAAGGACAAACAGCCATTTCATAGAAGAGCTTCCTCTACACATATACACATATATAGGTGTATATATATATATATAACTACCAGAAATTCCCAGCATCTACCCTTTTAACACCATGCATGGAACATTGGCATCTGATTTCCCAATGTTTTGTCTTCCAGGTTTGGCTTGTGCACAGGTCACAAAGCACTTTTCTTGTGTGGCTGCTTCTCCTAAAGGAAGCATCTTCTTGGAAGGAAAGGGGAATTTCACTCTTGCTGAGCCCCAGGTAACACTTCATCCTCAGGCAGCAGAACCTGAACACTGACCAGTATCCTGACACTGTGTTAGCTATCAGTTAATGTTCCTTTCAAGCTATCTGAAGCAGCTGTTGGTGTGATGATATGTTATAAACTACATGATTTCCACTACAAGACAGAGAAGCAGCATCAGATGATGAAGCATGTTAAGTTCAAACTGACCTCACACTGAACACTTGCTCTGGGGGGGTTACATTTCAGTGCTCTAAGATGAATGCCTGTCTAAACAGCATCCAGGATTGAAAACATGAGGTTAGGGCTGCAAAAAGCCAGCAGGAGTCTCTTGGTTAAATGGGACACCAACATCCACCTGCACTGGGTACAAACAAACCTGCAGCACAAATCCATTTCCAAATTATCCAGGAATATCCAAAGGGCAGAGACAAACACAGGGCACAAAGTAGCTGAGAAAAGCCTCTCCTAAAGAAGAATGTGCATAGAAACGCTCTGATACAACCCCCCCAAAGCTCACTGGTGTCCCTCCAACACAACCCCTTTATGGATGGGACAGGAATATCTGCTCCATTCAGCTCCTACAGCATTTAGATGACACGACGGGGGCTGAAGACTCTATTGCTGCAGGACGTGGGGTTTCTCTGAGCCTTCATCCTCAGGCTGTGCTCCCCTAGCCTCAAAGAGCATCACGTTTGAAGCACTATGAACACTAATATCTAAAGCAGTTTAAAGAAATATGACCTCTAAAAAGAAGACTCAAAAGGTGACGTGGCTCTAACACATCTCTGCATGGAATCTACACCCTACGGACGCCACTGAGGTTGGCATGGATTTATATACAGATAAATATACCTGAATCTCCTACAAACGTCACTAACTAAACAAAACTGGCATTTAAGGGCTGCAATGCCCCTTCATTCACTTCAAGTGAAGCAGACACGTGAGGATGAGGATGGCACAGCTGGTCCAGCACCACCTCCTGAACCAGGAAGGGTGGCACGTGAGCACCCTGCAGTGAGGCAGCCCCATTCCCTGCTCACCCTAAGCTATGAATGGCTCTTCACACAACACAGCTCAGGACTAACATCAGTGGTCCTTAACACCAGCCAGCAGAAGCTCCCCAGATCGGGCTCACTCCGACAAGTACTGGGGAACTGGTGCTGAAGAGGTTCCATGAGCTGGATGGAGGTGGCTGAGCTACCGCAGCGCAGGTCTCAGGTAACTTGTAAAACACGATACAAAACACATGATCCAACTTTGAAGAAACAAAAAAGACCCCAACCCAGACATCAAAGCTCAAGCTTTAGTTGTGGCAACACTGAGCAGAGATCAGCAGAGCTCAGGTTCAGGTGGAAGGACACATTCTGCAGGTAAGCCAGGTAACGGGATGCTACAGCTCTGGGGATGCTCCATCCACTCCAGCTCAGAACTGCAGGCGAGCTCCTGCACCAGGCTTTTGACCATCATTCCCATCACAACTTTGCATTTACTAGGGCTCAGCCTGGCCATTTTGAAGTGCAACTCAGGTTAGAGCCCGGGACGCTCTTGTACCTCACCGACAAGAGCAGAAGAGCGGGCATTACCCTATTCACACACCACTGTTTTAAACAGCTTTCTAGTATCACTCAAGAACTACACTAATAAACAATAATCTTAAATTCAGAGATTACAGATGAACATGGGCAAACTTAAAACAGTTTCAACCCCATGAATATTCATCTAGAACCGTCATTCCCTGTAACTGGGATCTCAGAGTAGTTTCTCTTGGAGTGTCTCCCATCACTCTGGCATGTATCAGCACTCAGACTCATTTACCATTCACCCACAGACACAACTGATAGGAAAGCTGCCTCTCAGACTCACGCTGTGCTAAGCCAAGAAAACTAAACCAGTGCAATTATCCTGGATTCATCCTTCCCAGAGTGGTACAAAACACACACTGCCTCTAGTCCTCATCTGCTGCCCATGTTTCGGTTCTGACGTCCCACTGTACCTCCCACCAGCCTCTCCAGGACAGTGCAAGTAGCTCAGAGGGGTTAAGAAACACCAGGATTATTCCAAATGAACACCAACAACCAGCCCCCAGCATCAGGAGCTGCACCACAGCAGAGCAACAATGGCAAAAACGGGCTTCGTGTTGCCCATCCAGATGAACATGGGGGCATAGAGAGTAACAAACTACAGCACACAGGGAAACAGCCTCTACCGAGTCACTCTGAGCAACTGTGCTCATTTACAAAGGCAAAACCCCCAAAACACTTCATCTCATTTTAACCAAGAACATAGCTTGCACAGATAAAGGCAATTTTAACCAGTGAGTGTTCAAGGGACAAAGCCTGCAGATATTCAAGCATATTCCAGCGTGCAAGTCAACAGCAAAGAACAGGCTCAGGCAGAATCAACAAGGACAGCTAAAGGGACACCAGGTTTTTGAAGCCTAAACATCACTTTTCATTCTAAGGGGTCAAACAAAGACTTGAATTAAATAAGGACCTCAAACTACATCAGCCACAACTGTCCTAAAGACCACCCAAAGGAGTTTCCCAGAGAGAGAAAGCATCTTCCAAGTAACATTTCTTTCTGAACATTGGGACCTGATGTGGTATCAAAAGCATGCAACAAGCTCACGTGCAGGCAACAAACGTGTGCTTGTACCAACAGCTACAGCAAAGCCTGATTCTGCAAACATCCCTCATTCAGCATCGTGTGAGAACATTTGCTTCTACCCAGTCATGCTTAAGACGGTCTCATGGCAGGTTTTACATGCTCCATCATCTTCAGAACATGCAAAGAGGGTGTGAAAATACGTCCCCTTCCTTGTCTGGTGGTTTTCCTACCCTCGGCAGAGAGAGGTGAAAAATAAGAAGGGGAGATGGAGGATACAAAGGACAGGAGACACACTGATATAAACCCATGAAGATGGAAATGAAGAGGCTGTGATCCGCTACTCCAAGTGCCAAGTGGAGGTTCTCTGGGAGCTGTTCCAGATCCCAACTCCGTCTCATCCAAAGAAGGATTATTAACAACAAAAACAGACCAGCAATTCAGGAGCTGCCTAAAACACCCTCTTAGCGGTTTGAACTCAACAACCCACAGTTTCTAGAGCAGTATTCAAGCATAATTTGGTACAGGGAACTTTTCAGTGGTTTCCCCATAGCTGTTCTGAGAAACAGAAGAACACTGTGTAAACAAATGGAGACACGAGACAATGTGCAAATTATACAATACAAACACAAAGTGGTTTTGCTCTTAAAAACCCATTTCAGTGACCCATCAAGGTGCTCATGAGAAAATTAAAGGGCTGGTGTTGCTATAAAAGCTTTAAAATGACACATAATATCCCATCTGTCTTAAAATCTCCAATTCTTAGGACAAATCACTAACCCCCCCTATTTTTTAAAACATTTAAGCTGTTACCTACTGTCTGCATTTCACTCAATGCAAACCAGTTCACCAGTTGGCTTTAAGATTCTCATGCACTCCAGAAGAAGCTGCACTATTTGGTCTTCAGCATTCCAATAAAAGACTGAACTCAAAGCAGAACTGACTTGTGCTTGAGGTGCAAGTCCCACCGCCGCCACTAAAGGAGCCTGATCCCAGCTGGGTTTGTGGCAAACTGGAGTTTGGGGGTACACTGTCACTGGAGGCCGCCTCGCACGTACAGAGCTGGTCATCAGTGTATGGGTCACAGACTGGAAACTCTCCCCTTTTCATGTTTCAAGGTAGGTTTATTTAAGCTGAGAACCAGCACTAGAGTGAGCTCCAGCTCTGCAGGACTGGCAATTTTTGGTGCTTGGCTTTGTAAACGTGCTTAGGGAACAACGCAGGAATGGAAGGAGGAATAAAAGAATTGGCTTGTTGCACTCAAATGAAAATCATGAACTTTGAGAGGTCTTCGACAGCGCAGCTGTACAGAAGAGCGGTGGCTTCTGCTTAAATCTCACTTTTAGGCCAGTACCACTGCTTAAAATGCAGAATGTCTCCATCACACTTATATCGTGACAACTCAATACATTACACCACAGACAATTAACGTAACTCCATACATGCTATAAAAAAAACAAACAGGGAAAAAGGAAAAAGAAAGAAAGAAAGGAAACCAGTAAGACCGTAGCTAAACTGCTTTAAATACTGCATGCTACAGCACTCCACGTGTCATCCAGATACGACACTGAAAGGTGACAAAAGGCTGAAGGGATTACAAAATCTCGTCGGCAGGTTGGAAAGCTGCCTTCTTACTGTGGCAGAATTATTCCCCCTCCCCATTCTCTACTTCTAATGTTCATGATTCTAGTGTTGAGTTGGCCATGTATATATATATATATTTTCTTTTTTAATCCATTCTAATTACAGGGTTTCCTTAACTTAATTAAATCCATCGGTGTGGTAGCTGGGGTGAGAGTCAGCTGTGAGCTGGGTTGTCTCTGTGGCTGATGCTGGCTGTATCACAATAGGTGCATCTGAGGCCTCTGCAAAGTGAAGGCGAAAGGTTTAAGTACACTGAGGGGATGAAAACAGCATCATATGCTTTGGTAAGTGAAAGATACATCTCCCTGCAACGCACTGATAACACAATTTTACACTCCTTTAGGAGCATGATGGTAATATAGCGTTTTCCAGCCTGCACATAATACCATTCGACTCAAATCTACATGTGAAACCACTTATTATACTTCTCTGTTCATGTAAGAGCAGCTGATCTTCACCCACCATTCAGCTACGCCCCTTACAAACATGACCAGAGTATACACAAGACTCCACGATTGTTTTAATGATCAGTTTAATTTGACAGAAATAGCATTATCTCTTCATAAGCTGCATTAGCTGTATTACCAGGGTAGCAGCTCACTTCCTTCACTCCTGACGCAGCTAATGCTGCCTTGACACCACCCTCATCCTTTGGGGTGAAAGCCCCGTTTTAGAGTCACACAAGTCTGGCTGGGATGTGACTCCTGCAATGTGAGAAGGTAGCTGAATGATGGTCATCTCCTGCTCTGAAGCTGACCCCACCACATCAGTGAAGACACTGGCACCTCCGTCTCTGGTGTTAAGTGTTATGCACGTAACTCTTGTGCCACAAGTACTCCCTGATCATCATAAAATGGTTTGTGTTGGAAGGGACCTTAAAGCTCATCCAGCTCCAACCCCTGCCACGTGCAGAGACACCTTCCACTGGAGCAGCTTGCTCCAACCCCTGTGTCCAACCTGGCCTTGAACACTGCCAGGGATGGGGCAGCCACAGCTTCTCTGGGCACCCTGTGCCAGCGCCTCAGCACCCTCACAGGGAAGAGGCTTCTGCCTAAGAGCTCATCTCAGTCACCCCTCTGTTAGGGAGGGGAGTCTCACCAGAGCAGAGTAGAGGGGGAGAAAACAAACATCTACAATCACTTGCAACCCAAGGCCTGTGCTGATCTCTACTGAGCAATCACTGCTCCTCAACCAGTGCAATAAGCATCAGTGGCCATTTGACATCTTGCAGCAGTTTCACCTACCCCTTTCATCTGACTGCAACTGTGCCTCCAAGTCCTCTGGAGAGACGTAGTATTCCTGCTCTTCACCTTCAGGAGGTTTAGGTTTACACTTCCCACAGCAACAATTACAGCAGCAGCACAGACAGCAACAGCAATAGCAGCCTGTGATGAGGCCGCAGAACACGAACAAGGCCTGCAGAGGACAGGAGACAAAGAAATACCCACAACCTGTGCCTAGAACGTTGCAACCATCAAGTTTGTGAGACTCGTATGGAAACCAGAGACCAAATTTGGTCATGCAGAGACAGAACTTACTAGCTAGGGTTTTTTATACTCCATCAACTATATATATATATTAAAGTAAGTGCAAAATTGGCTATGGCTCTCAGCATTTTACACCAAGGTGAATTCTGCCCACCTGGTTTACTTGAATTCCTACAATTTAGGTTTAAATGGGCTATTCTGCTACATCTGGAAAAAAGACACAGGGCTAAGAAGTGTATCTGTATTAAAATCCAGAGGTACAATAGCTTAGGACAGATTGTAGCTTGCGTAAGCGACCCTGGGCAAGATTCACACTCAGCAGTTGATACACAGGTCGTGATGTACCTACACAGGGTCTTCAACCTGCCCAAGGCAGTAGGCAAAGCTACAGAGCTCACTGTAACTCAATGTGGGACACGGAGGTGAGATGCTACCAAAAAAAACCACTTTAAAGATAGCAAACCAGCACAGTGATGCAACTTACTGCAGCAGACTCGAGCTGGAGACAATGCTGGCAAGAGGCAGGAAATGAAGCCATCAAATGAAATGCCAAGTACTGGCAGAAGACTCCTAGAAGGCATCTCTACAACAACTGTAACATCTACTCCACGCACACAATGCTTTCAAACAGATTTTTGTGTGCATTTATGAGGAAACTTGAGCTTAAAACATAGTTTTGTTATATTGGTGGTACTCCTGCTGAGGGATGGGCAAGTGAGCAAATAACCTGAAGCCTCTCAAATCAGAGAGGAGCTGAAGAAGTGGTATTTGCTCCCAGAACCCCCTGACGAAGTCTGTAAGCACACTTCTGACAGGATCTCCTATGTGAGAGTTTTAAATGCCAACCCAGAACAACTTCTCTTTGCACTTTTACTTACCTTTGCCCACCAGCTGGACAGCACGAAGTATGTGTTCACATTTTCTTCACCAAACTGCTCTGCTACATAGAGACCCAGAGACCCATACTTATCATAGATGTTCCGCTTGGTGGCATCCGTCAGGATGGCGTGTGCGTTATTGATCTCTTTAAACTTCTCTGCTGCCTCGGGGTTATCAGGGTTTTTATCAGGATGATATTTCAATGCCAGTTTCCTGCAGAAAATAGAAAGAGATTTTTATAGATTAAAACCAGGGATTTGGGGTCCTGGGGTTTCATATTTATTTATTTCATTCCATAGCTTGTCACTCAAGGCAGACTTTCAAGTTGCAGTTGGTTTCCTTCATCTGTGAGTCAACTTCCCTGATGATTCTTCCTTAGATAACAACAAAAGGCTGCAGCAGTGTCCAGCTTAGTTCAGAGGACTGACTTCAGACTGTTGGATTCAGCCCTCAGAAATCCAACGGGATAGAGACACTGAAGAAAAGCAGTCCTTTTGGGGGGGGTTTTTTCCCCCCTCAGCTCCAGCAATTTCCACCAGTAAGTTTTGCTCTTGCTAAAGCAAAGACCAAGCTAACAGCAAAAAGACAGCATAAGTCTAAGATATAGTACAAAAGGCTAAATAAAAGCAAGCTGCCACAGGTGATCTGCAGCGCCCGAACACAAAAATAGAACAGACAATTGCTTGTGGTTAATTTACCAATTCCTGTGCAGGAACAAAGTACTTTGCAGTTCAAGGCTTGCTAGAATAGAAATGGCTCCAGAGTTTAAAGCTATCAGGAAATCACAAGGTCCCTCCCCTAACCATGATAGATCCCTTACAACTGACAGCCCTTTACAGTCCCCAGAAGTGTCCAAATTTAGAGCAAAAAAATCAGATTAAGCACTGATAAATTTGCTAGTTCTGAAATGGCACAGGTTGCTTACAGAAATCAGGAGAAATAACTGAGCAAACACCCTCTACCAACAGAAAAGTGTGCTCCCAAGCAGAAAACGGCACCGAATTGTATGCTAACAGCTCTTCTCCACAAAGGAAGAAATACACCCCAAAGTCTCATATCTGAGGAACACAGTAGAACCTGCAGAGTTTTACACAGCTTCGCGGTGGGTAAATGTTTAGACAAACATAAAAGTAAGGATCTGTGCAAGCACACATGTGGATGTGAGTGAAAGTTACCACAGCATCCAACAATAGGCTGAGTGTGCACTTGAAACACTCAGCCTGTAAATGATGCTGCTCAGGGTAAATAATGGCTTGACGTAGCCCCAGTGAGGACTTAAATAATCACAGTTTTTATCAGCAGAGGGAAGTTAGATAAACCTGGACAGGGCTTTGCTATTATCAGGCTGCAATAGATAAGGATTTCTCATTTCCCATTCCCTACAGGAACACAAACCCCACAGCGCAGCAAAGGCTGTTCAAGTGCGGTGAAACCAAGGGGTGGTCCACCCTTTTGCAACAAAGCAGTAGAGGAAACAAGACTGGATGAAGGTTCAGGTGGGTATGAACCAGCTCTGTTTCACCATAGGATGTAGCTGGGTTGTTCCTCCAAAGGGAAAACTTGCAGTTTTGCCCCCAAGAAGGTAAAATTATTCTCCAGGTGCTAAGGCTTGACCGTTACTGATTCAAACTTCCACTTTTAGGAAGACGGAGCCCGTTTTTGAGACCCAGTTTCTTCATAGACTTCACCATGTGGCTGCCATAAGGATTAAAATGTAACTTTGAAAGGGAAAAAGTTTTGGTGAGTGTTAAAAGACTAAAAGAAAACCACTCTGAAAAGGAGCATCCTCATGTAAAGATTACTGCTGACCCCTAGTGTAATGTTAAATACACTGCCACTTGTCAAACAGCCCACAAGACGACAGCTCATGCCTAAGGTGAGGAAACAATCACATTTAAGCAGGTTTTGGGAGAATGTGGAAAGGGAGATGCTGCAGGGCTCTGTTTTTGCTTTGGTTTGGTTTCATTTGGGCAAGATGAAGCCATTTCATGTGTCTAGCTCTAAGAAAAGAAATAAAGAAAAAATTCTCCTTTAAAATAGTACCTCCATATAGAATAAGAAAATTTGAAGGGATTTTTAGAAGAAAAGCCACTGCTGATACTCATTGCTGATGGTTTTCAACCTTATTCACATCTTTAATCTATACCTCACTGTGCCAGAATTGGAAGTGATGGACTAAAGGGCAGCACTGCACATCTTTAGCCCCGGTAAGCCAGACACATAACATGAAGACTTTAACTCTGATCACACTGTCTGAAAACTTTGTTCAACTTCACCTATAGACCTTTCAGAATGACACCGCCTGCCTGAGAACTTCACTTGTTAGAGATAAGATGTGAAAATTTAACATTAACCAATCTTAGGCATGTTTCACACTGATTTCTGCAAGAGGAAACCATGTTTTCACCTGGGTTTCTTCCACGTTTTTCTTGCAAAAGGTGTAAATAAACCAGCTCCCGCCTATACATGAATAGGCCATCAGTTGAACACTTGAAGCTATTTGTGCTATAGAACTCACAGCTTTACCTGTATGACTTCTTGATATCATCTGAAGTAGCATTCTTGTCCAAGCCCAGCACGTGGTATAGTGATTCTCCAGAGGTAGAGAGCGAACGTTGCCGCTGGTCTGCCATCTCGAGCTACCCTAAAGAGAGAATTGGTCCCTGCCAAAGAGAAAAGATTAAGAAAGGCTTAAACAAAGAACACAACCGCCCTCATGAATTAAATCAGCCTTAAAAACAGTTTGGGTGTGAAAATTCATCTTTTATAAGGTTTAAATGTGCTTGGAAAAGGTCCTTAACGTTATGTGGAAGTTGAAAAGTTACTCAGTGAATTATCAGTGAAAACAACTATTACACTTTCAGCCCAACACCAGGCACCCTGCAGTCACTACTGCATGTACTCAACTCTTCTTTCCAAGAACCCCAAATCCACACCTGAGTATAGCTATAGATGGGTACTGCATAACACATCCCTAAAGCTACTTCATCTCCCTTCTTAGTCTTACTATTAAGATACTTTATTTGTGATGATACATCTAAAAACAACAACAGAGAGGATGCTATTATGTTGAGGCTGCCTTTTTCCACCACGTTTGCTATGGGGTGACTTTGTTTGCATTTTCAATTGCAGGTACTTCTCTTGCATTAAAATAAAAATCAAACCAAACCTCTTTGACACCAGCTCAAGCAGAATCCTTTACTCAGAGCTAGTTTGACTGGGCCTGTGCATCCCACTACAAAAGAGGGATGCATGCCCACTTCGAGAGATCTCCTGCCTTGTAATTTGAAGTTTAACAAGTATTCTAGTTCAACTCACGCTTCTTGAGCATGGGCTAACCTCCTGCTCCAAATTCAACTGCAAAGGATCCCAGAGGCCTTCCCCATGCCACACCACGGGCAGGCATGGTTATGTCCTCTAACATCCTGAGGGGATTAGCATTTGCTGTTCCATAGCTGCAGAACTGCTGCAAGGATGAGCATCGAAGAGGAGGCTACTGGCTATTTTTGGATTATGTCATTACAGTTAGCCTACACCAGATTAAGTAGCCTTTGAAAAAGATATTTAAAGCTCTGGACTTTTCTAATTTAACCCTTTACCTTATATAAGAAAGGTAAGAATGTCAGCTTTTAAAAGCTACCTGAAAGGAATACTCCTGGATACCCCATCTTGTTTTGCTGGGTTCCTGGAGTGACCTCACAATGCAGCTAGGCTTCACAAAGCCACAGTCCTGCATCCTCCAACTCATGGTACTATCGTGGCCGTGCAAGTGTCACCACGTGGCAAGGATGTGGATAGAGACACTGCAACTTCCTTTTCAACTTGGAGCCTGCTGTTAATTACTCCTCCACGTTTGGTCTCTCCAACTTTACATTAGTTCAACACTGGGTCTGCAAACTCTCATCTAACTTCCTTCCAGAAGTCTCTGGCAGCAATGGTAAACTGAATTAAAAGCTACCTAATAAGGAAGCTATAAATTATTATTAATAAAAAGGTCTAAACTCTAATGCTTTGGCTAAGAATTCACAATAGACCCCAGTTCTGGAAAGTGAATGTGTGGGTAGGGAGAGAAAATCTTTTCAAGGATACTGTTCAGCTCCCAACAGCTTTCTGTACAAGAGGAAAATTACTGAGTGCTGCAAGACACAACACAACCAACTCATTTATTTGGGCACGATCTGATCCAGCCAAAGGAAAAAAGTATTTCAGGAAAGAAATCCCACATCTGGGAATACACCAGGAACAGCCCTCCTGTTCCCATCCCTGGGCTCCCACCCCCCTCCAGCCCAAGTGAGGTCAAAGGCTGACGATCCTGACGTCTCTCTGGTAATCTGGCTAATCCCACCGGCCTGCTCTGACTGCTGCCCTGCCTTTCCTGCTCTCCCACCACAGAGCCGCCTTCCAGCCCTCCTGGGGAATTCCCTTGCAGCTCCATTCCACCAGTAACCAACTGGTAGCATTCAGAGTGTGTCTATCGCCACTGCCCTTTGCCAGGGACCTGTGGGATTAATATGAAGTCAGGAGGGGGAAAAGCATCCTAGTGGAGATTCTACATATTAATTTACTCCTTCCAAAGAAGGTACTATTTCAAACTGGAGTGCCGAGAGCATTTTGAACATCTGTGTTGCTTAAAAATCTGTAGTTCCATCCCTGGCAGTGCTCAAGGCCAGATATAAGATTAGATATAAGGAAGAAGTTCTTCACTGTGAGGGTGGTGAGGCAATGGCACAGTTTGGCCAAAGAAGTGGTAAATTCCCCATTCCTGGCAGTGTTCAAGGCCAGGTCAGATGGGGCTTGGAGCAAGCTGCTCTAGTGGAAGGTGTCCCTGCCCGTGGCAGACAGCTGGAACTGGATGAGCTTTAGAAACCACTCTGTGATTGTATGAACATGAATTCAATGTGCACAGATGCTGCAGATCACAGGTATATACCATGTTCTGCTTAATAATTAAACTCCACTGTCAAATTAGGGTCAATTTGTTTAACAGCAATGAATTCAATTGGGCCAGGCGGCATCTATTATCTGCAGGCTGCCTGTCAACAACAAAGGCACAGGAAGAAAATGCCACACCACTGCAATCTTTAAACACTTCAGTGTGAACAGCTCAGGGTATCTGGAACCCAGTGAAAGGGGGTGCTTGCATTTACATTTCAAGACTGGTATGAAATGGACACCTTGGCCTTAAGAGAGCGGAGGACAAGGTGGTAACAGGAATTCATCTGGGAAGCCTGTTATTTAAGGGAGGAGTATTGTAACTTGGAACACAACCTTTGGCTTTCCAAATGTGAACCAGACAATAAAGGTGCAAGTTATTTAGATTCAGAGGACCTCACAAACCAGGATACTATCTATCCTACTGTTTTTACAAGTGGTTCTAATTCACAGCACTGAGAACTGCTCTGTGTCTTTACAAAGTGTTGCATTCAGCAGCAACAAGCCATCTGCTGCACATTCTACCGAAGCAGGATGCCCTGAAGAGGTTTCTCTCTGAAGAAAGGTAATCCTCTGGATTAAACAGCACAGTTTTTAACCCTCTGCGTGCGAGGATATCCTCCCTTAGTCAGCTTTGCCAGAGAAAGCAACTCTTTCAGCATGACCAGGTCAGTATTATTGGTACCACCTTGCTGAAAAGACTCAGATGAAACCCTACAGGTTAGCTATGGGAGCCAGCATTAACCTTTTAAACACACCAATGGTAAAATGAACCTTAGAAAGACTTGATTTCCCAAAAGAATCCTACCACATCTCCCCAGTATTTACTAGTAAAAGTCTAAATGAAAACACCCAGCCAGAAAGCACTTTAGGAAATACTGATTTATCACAACAATGGAATAGCACCAACGGCCTTTGCATCCTGTCCATCTGTCCTGGATTCATTCAGAGTCAGTCTCACAAGCTGCTGTTTTAGGAGGGTGAAAAACCAACATTTTTAAAGGGGAGAGGAGAGAAACACATTCAAGATAGAATTATCAAGAAGAATGAGGTGTTTTAAGCATTGCTTCGTGAGGTATTAGAGATTTCTACAGGAAACTTTGCACTCTGTTTCCTCAGTGTTACTCTGTATTTCAATGAGTAGCTATAAGATCAAAAAGTACAGGACTTACCTAGTGTCTGGTTTGAATACTTAAATGTAGTTGGTAACAGCCTCCTCACGGCTCTAAAACTGAATCTCCTGCAGACAAAACAAAAGCAAATCCAATGGTAACTAACTCGTCAGTCTCCACAGTGTAAATGCTTATCTTCAGAATTGATTACCTGTCCAAGTCAGTTAGAAACAGTTTAAAGTATAGATCCGAGGACTCCATGCTTTTATCTGTAGCTTCAGCCCCTTTTCCCAAACCTTTTCCCATGTGACAGACACCTACTTAATCAAATAAAGCCACCAGTCACTCAGAACCTCCAATAGCCATTACCTGTTTAACTGCTGGACTTTTTCTACTGATGCATGCGTGATATACCTGTACTTCGAGCAGGAGCAGCATGGGTTTCAAGTCCTGATCATCTCTAATATTGTTAGGCACTGCTTTAGCTCAATAACACAGTGGATCAGTGGTGCCTTCAGGACAAATAAACCTCATTTTTTAAGATGTCCATAGAAATCAGCATTGTCTGCACAGCACAAGGTATTAACAGCACTGCCACCAAGCTGAGGGAGACGTGTGGAGCAAGCTGAAGGCCACTATGCCATTCCTCATGCTGCTCTATCTGCACCAATGTTGGTTCATGGGCTTGAAATGTAGAACAACACCAACTCATTTTGCCAGGACAAGTTTCCGTCAAGAAAACCACAAGTTTATTCTATCCACATCCCCTCATCCTGAAGCAGAGGATCATTTTAAAGCTGCAGATGGTTTATAGGGTCAGTAACCAGAAACACTGCTCCTGGGACTGGAACAGGCTTATTCAGAGGGGTAAGACCACCAGTTCTGCCTGTGGTTGCTGCAGATCTTCTCTGTCCATCACTACCTAGCAGATAGACAGTCAGTATCTATCTTTTTTCCCCCCTAAATAAGCTCTGCCTTCATACCTGGGTGAAGACCATCTTTAAACTTACCACTAACTCTGTTTCAGACAGCAACCTAAGCTTCTGAAATGCTGACAGTCAAGCTGACAAGCAGCTACAGCATGCCCAGTTTACGGATGCACGCAGCTGGAATCTGTGAGTGGAACAGAAGAAAGCAAAGTCCAAATGCACTTTGGAGATTTGATTTTACCTGCTTGCCTTTCTCAAAATGAGGTCCTCAGCTAAAGGCAGCATTTGGCACATAATGAAGTAAATGAAAATACAGTGATGTGTGGGGACAGGCTTCAAATAGTTCCAGTGCACGATTCCAGCCCAGGCCTCATCACATTCACTCCATCAGAAGCAAAGCTGTTGTTTTCTACAGCATACACACATAATGCCAAGCCAGGGACAGAACCCAGAATACACACTAAAGTATTTTTAACTCATTATGGATGGAGCAGCAGTATTCCCTCAGCTACACCAATACAAAGTTCCATTAACAGCAGAAAGCCTAATGGACAGCTGGAAACACCCAAACAAGCCCAAAATAAACCCCAAAGGAAAGTATTTCTTACAAAAATCAAAGTACAAGAGAAACCCATGCCAGGTATTTCACATCATCTCTTCCTCACCACATCCTTCACATGCCTTTCTGGGGCTCCTGTTGCAACCAGCGATTCCAAGTTAGCGACTTGGGAATGTTTTGATCTATTCATCCAATCCTATTATTCAGCAGGCGAGTTCCACTGACCCTGAGCTCCACATAATACCCTGCTCAGAAGTATCTTCCCCTCCTTACTACATGATATTCACAATGTAAATAAAAGGAGAGAAAATGAAAGGGCCGATGCCAGAAAAGAAATGGAAGCATTTAAACATCAAGATTAATGAGCATTACTCATTTCAAAACACATAAAAACTCAAAGGAAAGAAGTCTACAAGAGGGAATAATTGTTTAAGAGGCAGAAAATACATATGTAAGTATGGAAATCAGAAGGAAAGCTTATAGAATGGTGAAGATAAGGAAAGCAAAGCTACACGAACGCAAACTGAATTCAGCAACATATCAAACTGCGGTAAGTTTTGTAACACAAATAAAGCACACTTAGGAAGTTTCCCTGTTCTTTTTGCTCATATCCAAACCAGCTCCTCCAGCTTTCCAGATTTGAATCTGTTTTATCTAATACTGTCTTTTCCCCATATACTGCCCCATAAATGATGCTCAGCACCTCTTCTTGCTCTCAGCAATACATACAATCTTTTCCTTACACACTCAGACATCTATTCTTTTCGATAAAAAGCCTCTGTTTCTTCTGCCTGCCCCAACCTCCTCTGACAGATGCAGAACCATTTTTATTTAACAGTTCTATTAACAGGATGGTCATCATCCTGCTCCCTGTGCTGCTAACACAGAGAGGTATCTCTAAATATATCCTGAGATGCCTGGATTTATAACCCATCTTCACCACGTACGTGAGCTATATCACTTATAGTATAGCACTTAAAGAAACAATGCCATAACTAAGGTAAATTAAAACACAGTACTAAAAATCAACAGATAAAACAGAAGCTCCCCAGCCTTTATTTGAACACATCACTTGCAAAACACATCAGCATTGGAAAAACTATGTGAAAAGCCTGAAGGTAAAACAAACTGGCTATAAATGTACTCAAAAAAACCACTGTTTTAAAGTGCTCTTTGTGAACACTCCCTCAGTTGTCTTGAAAGAGTAATTTTTACCCTATTAATGGAAACACTAATGTTTAATATTCATTAATGCATCCAAACATGAGTGTTTTGCTGTTGCTTGTATTTTATATCCCAGCACAAAAACCTTTCTGCTGAATTTTGCTGTTCAATTTGTAGCCTTTTGCTAAAGGTCCCATGAGGAATTTCATATCCATAAAGACATTCTGGTGTAACATACAGACCATGATGTAAAGCTAAATCCAGGGAATTCATTCAAATTTTCTTTTCCCAAGAGAAAAGAACCTTACTATGGCCAAATTACTTGGCCTTGGGAACAGGAACTAGGCTTGCAACAGTGAGAGATTGCTAAAACCTTCATTACATTCTCTTTATTGGGAGGGTTTGGGGGGTTTCATAAAAGCACAGAGCTTTTAAAGAACTGAAATGTGGGACAACACAACTTCTCTGCTGAATTCAAGCCTAAACTGTGGGAATATCCATCAATAATGCCTGAAAGAGGCTGCACTGAAAGTTGGGGCAAACTTAACTACAGCGATACAAGTGTTGTATCACTAATAAGCTTAGCAGATTAAAACATAGCCAGTTAAGTCTGATTGACCAACCTGTTATAAAGACTCGTGACCTTGTACCCTACACAAGAGGAAGGTTCAAACCTACCAAAGAAGGTTTTCCATGTTAGGGGTTAAAAATGTAAAGTGTTAGATTCATATTTCTGTCCTCTCCCCTCAAGGAAAGGAATTCCTCTGTAAAACCCTAGGGGTTTAGTGCATTCCCTACTCTGGATTTCATTGCTCCTGTTTAATCCTTCAGCAAAAGTAAATTATTCTTTGAGGCATTACAGCAGTTTATATGGCAGAGGGCAAATGTCACCAACTGCACGTGACTATAAAAATCCTACATCTGCTTACTCAGCTCTTAAAATGTATGAGAAAACAGTAGTTCTGTTTCCCTGCCCCATTCCTACACTTCATTCTCTCTATATATAAACCTGTGCAGTGCTTGAGTCACTGTAACTACTCATAGCATCCAAGTCCGACAGAACAAATCATAACCCCACTCCAGTGGGTGGAGTGATACTGATGCCATTTATTTTTTCTAGAGAAGAAACATCTTAAACTTCTCTGAAAGCATCATGCAGAAGTACAGCTCCATCTGTGTGAGGTGGGTTGAATTAACTGCATCAATTTCAAGAATCATATTGCTAATGACTGTACCAATGTAGTAAAAGTCTTTAAAGCACAGAAGTAGTCCTGGAACAAACAGATGAGTTTACTCCCATTGAACTGGGACCTACACCATTATGTCCCACCTGTAAATAAGACAAATAAAGGCTTTTAAGAGCAATGACAGAAAAAATGTTGATTGTCTTGTGGGACCAAAGGCTCAGCAGATGGGATGATCTAAAATGACTCAGTCTGGTGTTTCCCTGGGAAAAAATTCACTGCTTTCAGGTTATTCATCTCAGCTATTCAGGTCTGTAATAGTTGGCTCTTGCCCCCCAAACACACAAATGTTCCTCTTAAACCAGAATTTATCAAGCCAAGTTCCTAAACACAACCACCCATAAAGCCAGGGAAAGAAAAGCTGAAGTGTCTTTAGACCACTGGCAGGAATCCTATGTAAGTGCCCCTGTAATGTCAAAGCCTCTCCCTCTGTTTCACAGGGGAATCAGTTTTCAGTCATCAGCAAGATTTTACTCTAAATTAACCTTATTTATTTAATAACACAGGAAGAAAAGGAACTTTTCCCCCTGACTTACTTTTTCCTCATGTATCTGATCAGGTCCTCCCAGGCTAAGATGATGCATAATTCCTCAAGCAGCACCTGTAGCCCCTCCGAACACTTTACTGCCAAAGATTTCTTCTTTTGCAAAGTTTAAAAGTTAAACATATCTACAAACCCTTTACATTAAACTCTGGGCAGAGGGAAACCTTTCTGTTTGCACTCTACTCATTGCTCAACTGCATCTCCCCAGTTTCTGTGGAGCATGGAGAGGAGACTTCACTCTTTCATTATTTCACTTCCTCACAGAAACTGCCAGGGAACATTTTAATTTCCTCCTGTGAAAAACAGAAACCATTCAAAGGCTTCTTTATTAGATCATAAAGAGACCAAGGCAAAATCAGAGGTCTTTTCAGGTAGGACTGAATAGCAAAGATTCATATCACAGACTGCTTTGTGTTGGAAGGGACCTTAAAGCTCATCCAGCTCCAACCCCTACCACAGGCAGTGACACCTTCCACTTGCTTGCTCCAAGCCCCTGTGTCCAACCTGGCCTTGAACACTGCCAGGGACGGGGCAGCCACAGCTTCTCTGGGCACC
>WYDI02003195.1:0-21799 GCA_009867235.2 Psittacus erithacus
AGGATCACCTCCTTCGACCTGCTGGTCATGCTCCTTTTGATGCAGCCCAGGATATGGTTGGCTTTCTGGGCTGCAAGCGCACACTGCCTGCTCATGTTCATTTTCTCATCGACCAATGTCCCCAAGCCCTTCTCTGCAGAGCAAATGCCACATAACTAGATGATTCCAGCACACTTTGCATGGTATCTCTGCTTTGCACTCAATCATAACAGCCTGCTGAGCAGACCTGCTGCAGTTTAATTAGACTGTCTGGGTCCACCTTCTGTTCCTCTGTAATAACATTAGTCAGAAGTGAACAGTCTGGTTCCTGCCTCTCAGAAGCTAGCATGAGCTGCTAATACAGTGGTGGCCAGATTGGTTACTCACACCCCTGACTTTTAAAGGTCAGGTCTTACAGAATCTAATAACATTCAGATTTCCAAAACAAGGTTGACTGGAAGGAAGAGCCTGGGTTCCTCCCATGAGATACTGCCTCTTGAGCTGTGGGACAATCTCCACCCTGCAGCATCCTCCAACAGAGCAGCTAGCTGGCCCAGGCAGCAAGGCCACAGCCAGATGGTAAAGGACACCTTCAAGGTCAGCTTCCCCTTGGGTTCTGAGCACCTCGCATCATGCAGGGTTGTACCAGCTTCTAGGGGTATGCACTTCACGGGAGAGGACAGAGTAAGGGAAAAGCGTATCTGAAAGGAAGCTGCAAAAAACAAGTCAGACAATTTGTCCTTATTTAAGGAACTGTATCATACCTTAGAAATTCTTTATCCTTGGCTTACCCTAATAGGAAAGCTGAATCGCTGCTCAAGCAGTATCAGTCGAGGTAGAAAAACTCTGAAACCTGAAAACTGGCTTAAGAAGAGTAAGATGAGTAAAGGGCGCATGTCCTCAGTTTCATCCGTGATCTAACTGTCCCAGTGAGGAAGGAAGTAGATCTGCAGAGGGGAACACCTAATTAGGATCTACAGTTTGTATGGTTTATTCATCAAAGCTAGTAATCTCTGTATTTGAAAAGAAAATTCTCTTCTATTTTAATCTTCGTAGGACTGACTCCAGCAATCTGCATTGCAAGCATCTCTCTCTTGGCAGAGGAGGGGAGGCAGCTGAAGGTAATTTGCTGCCCTTTTTGCCTCCCTGAGTTTCCTGGCAGGCTGAAAGCTCCCCAGCAGGAAGGAAAGGAGATCCTCTCTCAGCTGTGGCACTCCTTCTTTCCCCAGATAGATCCTTTTCCTCCTCATGCAAACACCTGCATGAAAACACTGTAAGTTCTCAACATCTCCAGTCCCTTCAGAGATCCTAATTCAGCTTTGAGGCAGGTGGTCTGCACTGCAACAGCCACAGAAAGGGAAAAGTTTTGAGAGAGGTTCTCATGCCACTGCTTCCAGAGGAAAAGGAATAAATTTATAACAGCTGGGACTTCCGCTTCTCCTCTTCTTGGCCAATAGCCTTGTTTAAAATCTTCCATCTGACAATCTACAACTGAGTTTATACAAGATGAGTAGATACTTTTTGGTTTTCTGTGGTCAACAGTTTTCTGAGATTGTTTATCAAGTAAAAAGTTTGAACAATTACTTTTGTTTCCTTCCTTTTCTTTATCCTTTTCCACCCCATCTTATTGTGCTTTTAAGGGCTTTTTTCTTTGAATTTTAGCCTCTTTTTTTGCATGTGCTTATTTTCAATTGACTTGCATGTAGATGATGTTCAACTGAGCATGCATTTTGGGTAAGGAGATGTTTACAAACTGACATTAAAACACTCTGCTTGTTTGTGCAAAACAGTAATTGAATAAACACTGCTTATTTAAGTGAATAAACAGTTTACTTGCATATTTGCTTTCCACTCTTTTACATGTTTTCCACCGGCAAAGTAGGGGTGTTTGTTCTATAATTAATAGTGTTAAGAATATTCTAAAATAAATATAATCTTGATGTGTCCTCTTTATAATGTTTTTTTCAAGAATGAATCTTAAGTAATAGCTTTAGGTTTTCCCAGTATTGCTGCCTTCCCGATTATCCATATCCTTTTTTTTTTTTTGGTTATATTGACCTACTGAGCCCCTGTCTCTCTTTTGTTGCTTATTCTCCCATTTTCTCCACTATACCCATTTTCCTAAAGCATGCCATAAAATTAATAAAAGAAAGCCTAGCATAGATGTAGTTATGTTTCAGGTATTGAAACATCTTTTATACTTCAGATTTTTGCTACATTTTTTCTACATTACTACAAACTTTCATTCACAAAATCCAAGCACATGCTGCTGTTCTTTACAGTCATATGGTGTTACCTTCCTTCACCTATAACTTTCACATCATCTGAGCTAAATCTGAGGTTCCTAAATCCTGCATATGTACCTAACAGCATTCAAAATATTTTGCCAGTCCTGCCAATTTATTGCTGATAAGCAGCTGGTCTTTCATGTTTTCCAGTTAATGCTTCACAATTACACACTTGCATTTTAGTGTGAGGTGACCCTGCCCATGGCGGGGCAGTTAGAACTTGATGATCTTAAGGTCCTTTCCAGCCCTAATTACTCTGTAATTCTATGATTCTATCCATGTGATGTTTAGAGCTATATAAGCAAGTCAATATAAATATTTTGTATGAGTTCTTACATAATTCTGTTTTTACCCACAGTTCCACAAGATGACTTATTCACTAGAAGAACATCTTTTACCTCATTATGATAAAAACAAGGTACATAGATACAGCATAACTTGCTGAGAGCCACCCTGCAGTAATGACATAGAAAGAAATCTCTAGTCCTGATTCCATCAGGTAACACTACTGCATGATGTTTTCCTTTGTAGGCTGTAATTTTTCTGTAGAGTTATGACTTTATTGCCTATATTTTTTTTCATAAAATATAAAGTACATTGCATTCACTAAGCATACTTCTATGAGGAAAACCAATGCTCAGTTATACTTTGAATACCATCTCGATTTCATCTAAATTAATCTGTTTATTTGTTTCTGTTACTTGAGGCTTCTCTGCACGCTGAAATTGCTCAGCACTGATTTTGAAGTTTGATATAGTTCAGTTAACTTACTTTTCCCATTACTTTTTCATGTGCTTCTGTTCTTGTTGGTTTTGAATGAGACCAGGAGAAAAGTACTGAACATTTCTCAGAGAAAGTCCTCTTAAGATTCTGGTATTACTTGTGCAAGCACAGATAGGTTGCAACAAAGCATCAAGACATTTCTGCACATGCAACCACAGTTCTGAGCCCCACTGGTACCTACATGCAGCACTAAATAATGTAAAATGCGCAGGCTCATGAATGGCAGCTGCGCTACATAAATACAGTAATCTGACAAGCTTTTGTAGCATTGCAGAAGTTCAAAGCAAGCATTGATTAGATTAAATGGTCCTTCAATCTGCCATCAAATTACCCTCTTTTAGCATCAGCATTCACTTGAAACAACAAGCAATGCAAAGCATATGACACCAAAGGTATGCCAAAACTCAGGGGGCAGGTGGGGAAAAAATAAATAGTAGGTTCATAATTCAGCGCCTGCAATGATCTGTCTAGAAGTTGCAAGTATCTTTATGATATACATTTAGTTACACATATTTTTAGCAACTGGAGTCACATGCATTCTTCCTATTTCTGCATATGGATAATATAGAATAGGAGTGCATATAATTAAATGGTCACTAAGTTCCAAACTGACTCTTGGTTCTTTAAGCTATGAGCTGCAAAGATGCCCGAGAAAATACACATTTAATATGATTGCTGTCCAGGTGGCTGGAGTACATGGGAAAGCTGAAGATTCTGCTAGAGCTTTATGCAATATGCTAGAGCTTTGGGCAAAGAGCTCAGACAATGGGAGGGTTCCCCGGTTGAGAAGCTGGGTTCATTCCTCATTGCTGACAATCCTAGTCTCACGAGCATCTTAATAATGTGCACAATCTGAAAACTCAAATGTAGAATTGTACCAGATACTAAAAGGTAATTAGAGTACTTTCCTTCCAAACTCCCAGTTAGGAATCCCAGAAGCTCAGTGACACAACTGGGGAGTGCTCTGGGTGCCGCTCCATGCTCCAGTTGTCAACAAAGAAGTGACAAGGAGGGAGTGACCATTCTGGCTTCTTCCTTCCTGGGTTGAGACAGCCCTAAAAAGAGCAGGTCAGAGGTCTCGCTGGCTCTAAGTACAGAGAAAATGGTCAGTAAACCATGACCTGCTGAACTACAACCTGCAGTAGGGCAAACCCTCTGTGCAGACCAGAACAGTGAGGCTGAAGCTGACAGATGAGTTTGAGCTTCATTTCAGGTTCAGAGAAACCATGGAATCACACTGATTTACACCAGCTGAAGACTTGGTCCTGTAGCCCTGGCTTGATGTGAATGTAAAAACAAAGTGTTGCCAAAAATTAAGATCTCTTACTGTTAATATTTTTTTAATTGGACAAGAACTAGGTGGGGGAGAAGGGAGAGTAGGGTATATGAACTGGTGGGGTTCAAAGTGGCTGCCATCTTGGCTTGGCTATAGTGAGTCACTGTCCTATGCAAGTGTGCTGCCGTAAGATGCCCACTTTCACTTCCAGAGGAAGTATGTTCAAAGACCTTTCTACATTAATATGCAGATACTACCAAATCATTTTAGGAGTCAGGAGCAAATCTTGTCTTGGTCTTGTAAGTCTTACTTGATCTCATAAATTCTGGCATGCTTGATTACTGCCTTCTAGTACTTAATATTCTTGACTACGTACCAGTGTAGACCTCAGGGTTATCTTTTTTATGCTGTGGACTCAGATCCTTCTGGTTAGTCATGGATTAGACATTCCTGGTGGTGCGAACCCAGCATTTATATCTACGATAAAACAGACCTCAGGCCTGGCAATGCTCCTGTAAAGATCTGAATCATGACTTACAAAGCCCTCCAATATCCTACCACCTATAATTAAAGATATTTACTGAAAACTATAAACTGTTTCAACATTTGGGCAAAATTGAAAATGATGTGGTGATGTTCTCTGGATATGCAATGCACAAGTTCACTGCTGTTTGGAGTATTATTTCCTTTTATATACACCAGCTATTAATCTTTCCAGAGAGTGGTGTTCTAGCATTGTAACATTAGAGAAACAGAATGAAGTTACCAGATTTTACCTTTCCCTTCAAGATTACATGTTCTCTCTTACTTTTCATCTGTACTTAATTTTTATCCCACAGTGTGTAGATTCTGGTGTGAACTCTACTTTCCTGTAGTGCCCTCCTCTGAATTTTCTAAAGCTCATTTTTTCTGAAGGTACAGCTGAAGCAGTCTAGAGTTCAGTAGTTAGGAATTATGATAAAAATGAGTTATTATGCGGTTTAATTTTATTACGGAGGTTTTTATGTTAGACCCTGGGCCAAAGTACTAAGGCACAAGTGGTTATTTCTCTTCAAATGTAGGAAGGCTTGAAGAGGAGGAACTCTCTGGCCATATTGTTTGTTGCTTCTGTTCTGGGCTTCAACTCTCATTAAAATATATACTAGTTAGAAACTGAAGCTTTGAAAGTTGTGCTGCAGGAAATACATCACAGGGAGAACCTACCTTGCTACTATTAGTAGGAATGAAGGACTGGCAGCTCCTACAGTAGGGAACTGTATTTTCTTGAGCAGTAGAGCTTGAAGGTTTGCTTTAAAGTTACTCCTATTTCTGTTGCACCCACTGGATGTCACCAGGAACACATGCAAGTAAAAATTCTTTCAGTCTGAGAATTTCGGTTTCTGAAGGTTAGCCCTGGGATCTGAACAGGCCAAGGAAAGAACAAACCCTGTAGGGAGATATCCCAGTGAAGGCTGTAGTCAAATGTGAGGCTGCTCTGGAAAATCAATGCAGCTGATGAAGCTTGACATTTTAATTGTATTGTTTGCAGAACTAAATTAGGTTATGAAGAACCATGATCACTGGCTGTGATTTAAGAGTTTGAAATGTGCCATGTATCCTTAGACTTGTGCAGGAGTGAATGTGCTCTGCAAGTGCTAGGTTTGAAGTGGCTGTTAGCATAAAAGGGCCAAGAAAACAAGTGAGATTGTCAAAGCGAAATGAAAACGCTTTTCCTCCTCCAGATTGTCCCCTGAAGAGCTATTGTGTTAGAATTTGGTTTCCAAAGTTACCACTAATTTGTGAGCTAGCAGGATTTTAACTTTGCTTTAAGCACAGTTGTCAACGTACCTGTAATGCTGGAGTCTGTAGTGGTACTTCTGTAATGGTATCTCTCTGCTGTATTTGACTTGCACTACAGCACCAACAGTTTAAGTGGAAATTACATGAATACAAAGGAGCATGCATGGGTCCTTGAGCTCTTTCTAGGGCTAAGGGCTAAGCTCTTTCTAGGGCTTTCTGCTAGGGCTAAGATCACTCAGTTTGTTTTGCTAAAAAAATCTCTAGGATGATGCAGGCCCCTACCTGAAATATGCTTGGTAATTTCCTTCTTAAATTCATTCTCCTCCACCACGAAAGAATATGTAACACCCAAGTAACCTTGAGCCCAGATAAAACAGCCAAGCATTATTACAGTGCAAAATCTCCTTGTGGTTTTATTGCCCCCTTGAAACACAATTCCTGTAGAAGGGTTTGTGGGAAACTGTACTAAAACTGTCCCTTTGAATGTATTAATTAGAATCTGACAAGAATATTTTGACTGGAAACAGTTCATGACACAATTAATGTATTTTTGGCCTTAAAAGGATACTGAGACAGGAAGAACAACAAAACTTTGTTAATATTTTCTGCTATTAAAGTTAGATAGCATAATTCTCAGAAGGGACTACTGTTGATCCACTGACTACAAGGTCTACCTTGTAACATGAAATTATACAAAACAGCAGAGCTTTTCATTCTTGCTTGCAGGCTTGGGTTGCTTTGGGCCTGAGTGTTTATTATCTAGAGACTTGCATTCATCAGCCACACATGAACATGGCCTTCTGCTGAGCGATTAGACATCTGATATTTATGGTCCCACACTCTTGTGGGATGAATGAGTCACATGTTTACTTGTGAGATTAGACACCAGGGACCTGTTGCACAGCAAACAGCCATGCCTGTAAGTTCTGAAGCACTTGCGGGCTATGAAGCACTAGAATCATGCTGCTGTTTCTCCTGAGTAAAGTCAAAAGTGTTTTTGCTACTTAAATACAACCTCCAATGATATCTAAAAGAATATCTGAGAAAGACAAAGAGGATCAAAGACAGGAATTGAGAGACAAGAAAGTTGTCTGGTTGTCACAGTTCAACACCCCAGGATATCTAATTGCTTTCTAAACCGTGAGCTGGACTCACTATCCCAACAGAGAACTTCAAATGTTACTTGTCTGCGTCAGAGAAGGTCTAAAAGACTGAGACAACAAGAAAAGAGAAGAGCAAAGAGATGGACTGTTTCCACTTCACTCTGGGGAAATTGCAGGGAGGCAATTAATTCTTATCTGAGCAATTTCTGCCTGGGAAAATGTTATATTAAGAAAACTAATGCTGTTCGCTCAGCTTTTTGGTGACCAGTATCATTTACCTTCCGGGCTGTGCTTCCTGCTTGGCTGTCTGCATAAGAAGCAGTAGAGACACTTCAGGCGCAATTCAGTTGGCTGAATGCTGGTATGAAGCAGCATTAGAAATTTCATGTAGTACCTTATGTGTCCCTAGCAGCTTTTCTAAATGACACTTAGTCTCTCTCAACATCCCATCCACAGGAGACTTTCTATGGGACTTAACACCTAAATTCACATCCACAGGATGTCAAACTATGGCTCAATAAGAATGCTCAATTGATCCTATGAGGGATGTAATGCAAGACCATTGGGATTTTTACTTGTTTCCTGCAGATGAATATGAGTTGCTTCCTACTAATACCTTTGATTTACCTCTCTAAGGATTTTCCTCCTTACAAAAATGCAAATTACCAGTGAGTCACAGCCCACTTAGCAGAATACCCCCCAGTGACATTGGTAACGTTAAAGATTCACAATCCTACTGTATGATCTAAAACTAAACCATTTCTGTGAAAACTGCTATGGGAAAACTCACATACCACCAGATGTAACAACTGAACAAGGTTATAGCGTCAGCTTGGGACAAACTGTGACATGCAAATTCCCACTGTTTATCTCAGCTGAAATTGTTCCCACAGGCAAAACATTAATTTTGCCTTTTAAGCAACCAGTGGGACAGCAGCTCTGTTGTGAAAAAACAAAGATGTACTATTTTGTCAAGGACATCTACTATCTCTGACTAGGAGAGGAAGGACATTTACACTGAGAGAAAAGTTACAATGTCACAGAATTCGGGAAGAAGTTAACAGGGAGAAGGTAGAAGTTAAGTTTATTTAATAAAGATTTTACAAACAGTGAATGAGAAAATTAGATACCATTGCTCTCTGCTTTGGGAGAAACTTTCTTTTTTAAAGGAAGGCCAAACATAACAAGCCAATCTCAAAATAGCCTCTATACATAGGAATTGCTGAATTTTATTCTGCACATACAACTTCCCCCTTCTCACTACCCAGTTACAATCCTGCTTTGTGCAAGACTAATGAATCAAGTGACTGGAAAGGCCCTGATGAAAATAACATACATACTCTTACACTGGTGAGATCAAACAGAATCCTTTGCCGCAAGAGATCAATATCAACATTTGTGACACTACATAAACTACACTACAGAAAGACAAGTCCTACCCCTTAAAGCAGACAGTGACATAAAGCAGAGCAGGTCAGACAGGGAACAGGAACAACTGTACAAATACTTTGAGATTATCCCTTCCATTAGTTGATTCTAGTACTATCCATTCATACTTGCTCACTAACATCAGTTTGGTGGAAGAGGGGAATAAGCTACATAGCATAAAAGCTTTGCTGATTTGTAATTGATTTAGAATTGGATTTCATTTGAGATTATGATTTGTGCAAGAATTGTAGATCCTCACCTCTACTGCTGCGCAAACCAGGGCATTAGACAGTTTTTTGTGACCCCAAAGTAGGACTGTGTTCCTGTTTGTGCTAAAGCTCTTCATCCTGAAAAACCAGACTTAAAATGTTTCCACTCCAGTTCAGTACACATTCTTTATTTGTGTTTAGAACAATAATAACAACAAAAAGAGATTATTCTGGATTCTGAGAAATTCCTGCACACCCTGGTCAAGTAAAACACTGTGATCATTTTCCACAATTCTCATAAATTTTGATTCTCACCCTGGAATATAAACTTGTTTTCATTGCCTAAGGTAGGAGCGATCGAGGAAGTATTCAGTCATTTCATATATTATGCTATGAGATTACATCTCTTATGCCTTAATTTTCTTTGGGGTTTTTTTCCAAGGATGCTACTGTGTTCTGGATTAGGTCTCATGCTTATAGTCTCTACGCACCCAGATGGTTAGGTGTGTACAGTTTCAAAACACCATCTGTAATTACCTAACCAGTGCTAGATGCTTCATGTAATGCCAGCGTTACTGCCTATGCCTATACTTATACCTGCATTCTAGATAACCTGCTGTGTCAGTCAGTGTCTTTGCTTTGCACCATCTTTCAAATCTCAGCTTCCCTCTTGTAACAATAGTCCTCACTTTTCTAGTATGTATCCAGACTTAAACACTGAAAGAGAGGGCTCTATTTTAACCCAAGGTTCCCAAACACAGACCTTAAATTGCAAGAAGAGAGACCTTTGGAAAGATTAGCAAAATGTGGTTGATAAATGCAATTAAAGCGATTGCAATGCTCCAAGCAAGTGAACTATTTCATTTGTATCCCTTTAAGTCACTCACAACCTTTTTATTAATGAATGACATTTTTGCAACCAGTCTACCAGTGACACTTGCCTTCCTTTCAGAAACATGTTGAGATCTTTATCACATTGCTGCTGTTTGTGATTCAAAATGGCCTGGGGCAAATATCCAGCTTGTGTAATTTGACGCAACTCTATGGAAATCACTGAAGCTATGAATGCTTCTCCGGGAAGAGGATCAGACTCAGAGTACATGTGTATCTGGGTTTTTTTAGGAACATATCTTCACATTTGGACACTTCAAAAATGATTTTGTGGCTCAAAAATTATTTTTACTTCCCCCATCTTCCCACGTACTCCAAAGGCACTGGCCATTTGGTTTGAAAAAAACCCCAAACCAAACCAAAAAACCTTCTGGGCAATTCAAGTCTCAAAGATTATTTTATTTATAAGCCATGAAGAATCAAAAATAGCTGTGCAGCTAGAAGAGAATGGCCCTTTTATCCAGGCTCTGCATTTGATAGTTGTGATTTCATGAGCTGTGGCCAAAACCAGGAAACGGGCAGATCAAATTTCTCATACTGTTAGTGCAGTTGATATTACCTCAGGGAAGTAATTATTGCCCGAGTTTGTTACAATGCAGTGAACACAAACAATTTAAAACCACTCTGTACTGCATCCTCTTCTGATTCTCACAAACCAGCAAGGGACTTCTCTCTACTTGAAGTTGCTGGTAGATCTGTTTTCCCACGGAGCTGACACACCAGGGACAGCAGTGCCACACACAACCCAGCTTGCAGCATGCTGCAAGCCATGACCATGCTCTTATCTTTGTAAGAGGCTTAAGCACAATCAGAGCAGGGGCCTGATCACTGTCCACGTATGCTTTTCAAGAACTCAGCTGAGGCTACAAGCTGGAAGAAAATGGCTTGCCGCTGGGTTGAAGCTTTATCCTGCAGATGATGGACCCAGGAATGGACCCAGGACACAGAGACAGCTCAACTGGGCGTGGTCTCACTGTTAGTCACATAGTTCTGTACGGCTGCTCTTACTTGAGGTGCATTTCCTTAAATGTCCTGATTCCATTAAGCAAACCAGAGGGAACATATCCCTCTCTATGCTCAAATCAACAGCACAAATTCCAGTTAGATCAAGCTAGGCTGTGATGCAGGCAGCAACCCATCCCTACAAGCTGTAATGAGTCTCCAGTATCCTGGCTTATCTCCAGATGCATTTGGAAGGCAAAAGACTTTTGCCCAACAGCTATGTGGAACAGATCTGAACCAAGGATAAAGAGGAACATAATCTTATTGCTGCTTTCCCACATACCAGTCATTAGCTCCTAGCACAGACTTTTCAGTTCCCTTTTAGCCGAAAGGTAGAAAATGGGAGCTAGTCATGCCTGCTGCCACTAGAAATGCCTTCTCCTGGGAATCAGAAGTGTATGTACTAGCTCCTCTTTACAAAACATTTTGTTGATTTCCCAGCCAGCAGCAAAATACTCCAAAGATGCATTTCACTCTGTTCTATGCAGATGCTATACATAAGCAACTTCCAAGGGCATAATGAAATATACAGTGGAGATGAATTTCTATGAAAAAGTATTCTCAATATTTTCATATTTCATGGAGTTGGTTATCATTAGGTTCCCCCAATTTTACATTAGTGCATTCCCACTTTCCTAATGCGTTTTCCCTCATCCTGCTGGATTTTTTTGTTTGTTTTTCCCACTGGTCCTCTTTTGTACTTACAATCCCGAAAGCATGAACATGCGTTTCACTTCTTTTACTCTATTACCAAACACTTCTTATGTAGAATGACAACAGAACCTAGCCTACAGCATTCATTAGTGCTCAGAAAACATTCACCACAATTTTTAATTCATTTCAGCTAAGTCAGTTCAGTTTTCAGCTCTATTCTGTATCAGATTGTGATACAATTTTATCAGAGGAATATTTTCTGCACAGAGGAATTAACCCCAGTGTAGAATGGAGTACTCAAACAGCACGTACAAATTAAAACATACTCCGTCCTCACAGTGATACACAGGTCTTAGTTTCTCTGCATTAGGATGATCATTGCTTTTGAAGATGCTTCCACAGTGCAAAAGTAGGTGTAGTACCAAATTTTCCTGTTAACTTGCTTGTACTCCGTATCAATAGGAGAGAACACCATCAAACTGTAGACAGAGCATTTTTCTCATTTCCCTGGTTTCCCACCCCTAGTGTGTAGTAAAATGCAAATGAAAAATGTATTTATATTAATGTTACTATTACCTTCACTATCACCCATATTTGGAGTATGAACTGAATGAGCATTTATGAATAGCAGTAGCACAGTCTAAAGATGAAAGAATAGCCTTTGACCTAAGGCACCTTTATCTTTGCCTCTGCCACACTGTGAGGGGACCACAGTCTGTGTGTCTGTGTCTCCATTTCCCCATTTGCAAAGTGCAAGATGTTGTGAGACCTTTATTGCTTAGTAGTAAAGCGCTTGCAGAACTTAAGGCCTTCTAAGCTCCGTATGGTCTTTAAACAGCTGCTGGAAATGTGTCAAGGAGCACAATTTGGCTTAATGAGGTTTCCCAGATAAATGCACAGGAGTGGGTTCTTCTGCCCCAGCTAAATGTCACAGCAGGGGTGATACATCTTGAAACTTGCTAAAATGTTCAATAGAAAAGGTGACACTGTCTCCTACAATATTTACTATAACATACTAAGTCTTCCTTTCAGCCAGTGGCACATCTATCTTCCCTGGCTTCATTTCTTAAGGAAAACAATCCAAATTCAGGGAAGATGGACTTTGTGTTTGTTTTTTTTTAAGCCATGACAGACTTTGACCTACAGAATTGTTTTTCCCCCTATCTTTTAATGATATATATTATTACAAGCCTGTCATCTATGAATAATAATAGACTTAGAAATTTTGTAGAATGTTTACAAGAATAAAGGCTAATTCAGGAAGAAATGACATCTGCTGATTTTACTACCAACACAGTGGAATATATATGAGTTTCTCAGCTAGTCCAACACTCCAGTTAAGCTAAAAATGGATTTATGCTTGCTCTGGATGTGCCCCTGCTTTCTTATGGTGTCTTGCATGGGCTATAAATCAGACACACCAGACACCTATGCATGATCTTTAGAATAACTTCTTAATTTTAAAAAAAAAATAATTAAAAAATAGAACTTTATTTTTCGTAGAACTGTTTTGCTTTATTTACAAAAAGTAGGATAACATTTTGGGGCCAGTTCTGTTTAATATCTTTATCAATGATGTGGACAAGGGGATCGAATCCACCCCCAGTAACTTTGCAGGTGACACCAAGCTAGGTGGGAATGTTGATCTGCTGAAGGACAGGAAGGCTCTGCAGAGGGATCTGGACAGGCTGGATCAATGGGTCAAGGCCAGCTCATGAGGTTCAACAAGGACAGCTGCTGGGTCCTGAACTTGGGTCACAATATCCTCACTGCTATAGGTTTGAGAGAGTGGCTGGAAAGCTGCCTGGCAGAGAAGGACCTCTGGGTTTTGGTCAGCAGCTGGCTGAACATGAGCCAGCTTGTGCCCAGGCAGCCAAGAAGGCCAGTGGCATCCTGGCTTGTATCAGAAATAGTGCAGCCAGCAGGGCCAGGACACTGATCATCCCCCTGTACTCAGCACTGGTGAGGCTGCATCTCGAATCCTGTGTTCAGTTCTGGGCCCCTTACCACAAGAGAGACATTGAGGTGCTGGAGTGGGTCCAGAGAAGGGCAAAGCTGGAGAAGGGTGTAAAGAACAAGCCCTGGGAGGAGCAGCTGAAGGAACTGAGGGTGTTTAGTCTGGACAAGAGAAGGCTCAGAGGAGGCCTTGTTGCTCTCTACAGTTACTCAAAAGGAGGTCACTGCAAGGTGGGTGTTGGTCTCTTCTCCCAAGAAACAAGTGACAGGACAAGAGGAAATGGCCTCAAGTTGTGTCAGGGGAGATTTAGATTGGATAGTAGGAAAAATTTCTTCACCAAAAGGGTTGTCAAGCATTAGAACGGCTGCCCAGAGAAGTGCTTGAGTCCCCATCCCTAGAGGTTTTAAAAGACACGAAGACGTGGCACTTAGGGACATGATTTAGTGGTGGACTTGGCAGTGCTGGGTTAATGGTTGGACATGATGATCTTAAAGGTTTTTTCCAACCTAAACAATTTTATGATTTTGTTTTGTTTCTGCACCAGCACATATGAAAAATGCAGTCCTGTTGGTTTTCAGTTGCTTTTATTTAATTACTTTGCAAAAGTCTAAACTTTTACCTAATAGGAGCTTTTTCTTTTTCCATTATGAAGTAAAATATTTTCATTTTCTAATAACCACCATAAAATAAAAACAAGCCATCAAAAGAATTAAAAATATGAACAGTCATACAATTTTCTGAGACTTCTCCCAAGCCCCAATTATTATTTTCTTAAACATACTCTGTTAATAATACCCTCTAAGATGTCTTGGAATCTTCCTAATTTCAGGAGAGTAAACTACTGCTTTTAGCAATGTTATTTTCAATTCTTTTCATACAAGCACCCACATAAAGCATGTTAGCCTGTTCTAAAATTTATTCTCTTACACTCAGCCAAATTAGGATAAAATTGCAGCTAAGAGTCTTTTCTTCCCCTGATGTGAGATCATTGCACATTTCACTGTTGTTAATAAACATTGTCATTATAGATTAATTGTCCTATCTTTGGAGACCCTGTGTGGTCTTTGTTCTGTGCACAGCCGCAAGGCACAGCTTGTCTCTCTAACGTCTGTACCAGTGATGGAGGTAGAAGGCGTCTGAAATGACACCTACTGAGCTGTAACCACCGAATCAATGTTTTATTGCTCGATATGAGAATATTCATCCTTGGTCTCCCCAAAAGTTTATTTTATTATATTTGGCACAGTGTTGTGACAAGTGACTGTAATGAATGGACAGCAAAATATGGTTAAGCCTGTTTAGAGAAAAACTGCAGAGATTAATATTACAGCTGTTTCAATTACTGATCAGCATATATTTATGCATGTTGAGAAATAGCTTATTAAAACAGCTAAACATAACTATCTAATATAAAATCTAGACAGATCTGACTGTCCATGTCTAAAAGGCAGTATGTCACCTCTTCTTTGGTATCTGTAATCATAAGCTTTTTCCAGTCTGCCCAACAAGCCTTTTAGTTTGTAGATACTAAGTCTGTATCTTGCAGTTTATCAGTAGAAATAACCGATTCAATCAAAGTCTGTTGTAACCTCCTTGTTTGACCACTCTGATACTTTCTGGACTTCTCAGTCCATAATATCAATTAGTGAAGATTATGAAGAGCTGCCTATTTTTAACAGTAGTTTTACATAACCCAGTTTGGGCACATCTCTCAGAGAGAGGGGGTACCATGTGCCCTGCTAAGCCTGGGGAAATGCCAGACCAGTGTTTTTAGGTGGGTCGCACTCCCACCATACAGGCTTCACTTAGAATCAACCAGCTGCCTTCACACCACACAGCGCTTCTCCATGATTCCCTACAGAGCCCATGGCTGTAAGAGACAGTTGTTTTCTTTCTTGCAGTTTTCACTCAGAGGTGTCTGTAGGTGATATGGCAGCTTGAAAGAGAGTGATGTTTCTATAGCCCAAGAGTGTGGGTTGTTTTTGCATGCCATGGGAGAGTAACTGCAGTCTTTGAGAGGGTCTTTGAGAGCGCAGGGCTAATGGGGAGGTGCTGGAGAACATGCTGTGTTCCTCGTCCCTGCTGCTATAGTAACAGTTCACAGAGCAAACTATTCCCAGAATCACACTTGGAGGGGTGTGGAGGAATAAAGATGTTTTACTCCATACCGTGCAAAGGATCAAAGGACCAGATCTGAGCGCAAAGCATGCAGAGCAGTTATCTGACAGCACGGATGTACTGTGAACATATTTCTCTGCAGCTTGAGTCTGACCTTATGTATACAAATATGAATGTGCATTCTCACCTGGTCGGCTCCACTTCTTTTTCTGTTAGGTAAATACTTCAATATATTTGTCCACAATTCAATAGCTTTGTAGCTTCTGAACCAAACACATGAACTTTAAGAGAGCTTTTTATTGACTTTTTCCTTACTTATCCCAACACTGGCTATTTATTTTACAGCCGCTAAGGCATCCCTAATATCTAAATTTTCAGCGCTGTATTCACCACCTCAGATATTACAGTGCAAGTTGTTATACACTCCTTTCAGGGCTATTTACAGAGATGCTTCAACTATAAAATTCTAGCCAGACTCAGTCTGTCCAAAAGGCTGCTTATGTTTGGATCCAATTATTCCGGTTTATATCCATCTCTACCAATGTTTAGTCATCCTTTAACTGTAAATGATGTTATTCATATGCATACTCGCTGTAATTTCTTCTGTTATACATGATATTTAAATTTTGCTCTGAAGGAATTAGGGCATTCATTCCCAAAGCACTAAAATCACCTGCGCATACTGAATCATTTCAAGTATTACAAACTGTAAATGTTAGACATAAAGCTAACAAAGTTACTTAGAAAAGCCTATTTACAAATAGCTAAACCCACCACAATTCAGGAAAAAAGTAATGGAACACCACCACCCGCCCACCCCTAACACTTTAACAGACTAGGAGCACTGAGCACAGGGGCAGGAAATGTAAGTCCGTTAATTGTAATTTTCTTGAAAAAGGCTAGTCTTAATTTTAATAAGAGATACTTTGGCCTCCTTTTCAGAATATTTATGATCTGAATTGTGTTGTTCTCACTAAGTGACAGCAAGCTCACTGCAGAGGACTTCAATAGGAACCCCGGGAACACAGTGGAAATTACTACTTTGGTTTGCTGATCTAGCACACACACAAAAACCCTTTAGACAACAACTTCAGGTGTATTGCAAATAATACTTAGTTAAAACCTCAATAAGCAAATTTCAGCAGCTACCTCCAAAGCTTTGAGGTTAAAAACCAAAATCCACAACTGCCTCTTCAGTGACGGGTGGTGAATTAATCTACTAATTTCTGCAAGGTTTAACACAGCCGTTTTATTATTCAGAAAAATGGGCATGTTCAATCACTCTACATATTTGGGAAGAGATCAAAAGTAGATGAAAGCTTCCACTTCAACCTTTATTGATGTATAATGAGACAATTTAGAGCTGCTGTATCTTGTCTTATCAGCACCCTCTAAATCTCCTGGATTACTAATGGCTTCTGTGAAGCAATTCAGATTGGCATCTGGTGTCTTGTAAAAACCAGTGCAGCAACATGTGCTTAAGCCTTAAGAAAATCTGATTTTGAGGTCTGAATGACACAGAATTTCCCGTTCAAATAGCTGCAGATATTTTGTTTTGCTCTTTCTCTTCTCCCCTCATCAGTTTAGTTGAAATTCACCGATTCACAACATTGAGTTTTCTAATATGTTGGTATTACATTTTGCCCTACAGAGGGGCTAGGGGTGAGGCATGGCCTGGGAGGTGGCTGCTGCCCTTAGCAGCAGGTCTGTTTGCCTTCAGCAGTCCTTCTGCTCACCTTTTCTCTTTCCAAGACATAAACAACCAGGATGAGACCATGATGGATGTGCCCTGGAGATCCACCCTAACATTCCTCTCAAATCATCTGACTAGTCTCTGAGGAACGAGGAGTCAGCATGCATCTTCATGCTTTGCGCAGGCCTACAATTGAAAGCCATTGTGTTTGTGTATTTCTCCTGTCGGCTGGGACACAGTAATTGACTCTGTGTGCATGTGTTTCTAGAGTATTGCAAATGCTGCTTTTGGTGCTGTAAAGCCAGCCACGTTTGTAATGTACTAGGAGCATCCTGTGCTAATTAGCCTTTTGCAGCTCCACTGAAGTAGCTTCTAGCTGAGGGCAGTTCCTACAGGCTGTATTATACCTGGCTGCCAGTCATCTTGGAAAGCCAGCAGGTATGGAAAAAAAAATCAAAGGGGAAATAAATATTCCTGCTTAGGATTTACATGTGTACCGGTTGGAGGGGGAGGGATAGGAAGCCTCTTCTCACCTCTGCTAACGCCTCGGCTAGGTTTTGTTTTCAGCCAAATACGGGAAGTGGAGCTGAGCAGCTTCCCACATCTGGTTGGGGATGAAGGGAACGAAATCAGTATGCTACAGTATCAGTCCAGGGACAGGAGAGGAGGTAGAGAAGGAAGGAGGTTTGTAAACAAAATAATAATCAAAAGAAAATGCAGCTTTAGGGAGACTGAAACCATTTGTCAAATCAGCAAGCAGTCTGACATGAAAGAAAGGAGAAAACTGTTTCATAAAAAAAACAAAGTTACTTTGCTTTGCGGACAGCTCCTCTGTTGCTGATGCAATGTCATTCTGTAAATCGTGTAAACATAAGGCTGTACTAACATAAAGAAAAGCGCTGTTTCATTTTTAATTGAATGAAATGCTCCAGCTGCTCTCCTTTCAACTTGGCCACTCTACCTCCATTTCTGGTGCCGGGAGGGTACTTTGACCCACATCCGAGCTCTCGAGCCCCTAAAGGCATTCAGACTCTCTTGCTACATCCTGTTCCCACTGCATCGGCATGCCCTTCTGTCACCCTTAACTGAAAGGATCTGCAAAGTGCCATGGTCATATCCTGAAGTACTTATGTTACAAATAAAAGTACACAGCAATGGAATGACAGACAACAGCAATCACTGTGGTGAAGTGTTGCATTTTCATAACCATCTTACTGAACCACATACATACGTTATATCGTTACCTGCATGAAATAAAACAGATATATCCCATTATGTAGTATGAGCTTGGTAAAGGAGTGGGAACATTGTTATCAACTTTGGTTCAGTGCAGTTTGTCATTAACTGCCAGTAATACCTTGGGTTTACATACTCTTTCCTCTTTAAACCTATGCTTTCAACTCGGATTTAGCATACTGAACTGGAAACTGTAATCTAGAAGTTTAATATATGAAGGCTGGGGATGGCAATTTTATATGGGGGGGAAGGGAGAAAGGTGCAATTGTGAATTGTCCCCAAACTACTACATTTCAGATAGTGTTTTGCAAGTATTAACTAAATTGTCCTACTGAATCTGGGCTGTGGGTGCTGTCTTTGAATATGTATGGGCAGAGCTGACATTACATATGAAGCAGATATAGGTGCATCAAGGACCACGTACATAATGTGGTGTCTGAATAATTACCATGGTAGACAATTAACCTCCAATCCTGCTTTAGAGCTACTTACTTTTGCAGCTGCAAAAGCTACATGATTAAGTGTCAGTATATGAACAGAGCTGTCTGCTGCCTCTGACAGCATTAATTGCAGTTCAAATCATCAAGCACCACCGTGAAATAGCGGGTTCATGACTTTGCCTCACAAGTCATCAGAAGAGCAATTCAGACAATCTAAAAATCAGGTGCATGGGTATCACTTTCCTGATTTTCAGCTGTCATTTCTGAAAGTAGAGCCATTTTCTTGAGTTATAGATAGAAGAGCTAATCATTTAGAGTAAATTGAGGTTAGGCTGGGCATTTTAGTCATTCACAGATGAATGTCACAGCACATTTAGATGATTTACTTGTCAAAGTCATGAAGATAAATGTATTATGTTAACTTTATTTTGTGAATACCTGACATATGTATGATGGCCATATCCTCACATGCTTTTCTCAATTCTTTTCCAAGCAAAGCACCCCACTTTTCCACAAACACAGAGCTTTTTATTCAGTATTCTACCTGCAAATGCAGCCCCATTCAGTGTTCTTCAGACAACACACAGGTATTCAAGGTATGACAGTACTAAAACCCCTCAGGCTTCATTTACATCTTAAAAGTGCTATGTAAACACATGGGAAGACTTGAGGCAATCTTCCTCTTTTTTAATTTAAACTAGGGAATAATCTTTGACTGAAGAGGCATCTTTGGCACTTTCTCATTTTTTTTTCATGTTCCTGATCTCTTTTATCATCACCCTATCAAAGCAATCTGCTATCAATTTCTACAGTGTAATGTGTTTTTCAAATACTGTACTTATTTTTAATCTATAAAATAGAGAACAACTTATGAGTGAGGCAGTATTTTTAATACGCTATTCATGTAGAAAGGAAATACCCAATAGGGGACTCATGACCTGAAGGGTTAGACTCAGTGACCAGCCAAGCTCTCTTCCAATTCTATGTGTCTATATCTCCAGTCCACTATTTACATATAACAGCTTTGTTCACATGAAATATATTCTAAATTTTTAAGTATGATATATGCATAAAATTAACATGACATCCATTTTTTTATACTGTCATAGACACTTACAATTTTTTGCTATTAAAATTGCTAAGTTTGTAAAAATTCAAACATCAAATAATTAGCGTTCACATTGTCCACAGTATCTTAATTTAATTTCTTTGTGTCTATTATACAACCTTTAGCTACATAACCATGAGTTATTTTGTCAAGACCTCTGGTACATCTGATGTACTGGATGGAGGGTGGAAGGCACAGCCTCGATAATGAATGAAGTTTCTGTATTTTGGGGATCTGTCTCATTGACTGGATAAGGTGGACACTGTGCTTTGGTGTGCACTCTGCTTTGGGTGGGATTCTGTAAAGTTCCACCTGAGAAAAATGGCCTTAATGCATTTGACGCCACAGTAGAAAATATTTTTAGTAAAAGAAAGATCTTTACTTCTCACCTAAGAATTCCTTATGGTTATGCACTGCAACAGGATATAAATTTGTTATCAAAATCACTCTTCACCCATAAATTAACTTCTGATTAAACATCATTTTGATGAAATATTCCTCTATATAACAAGTTCATATAATGAAAGAAAATTATATAGTAAAACTTAAGTTTTTCAGCATGCTGTGCATCGTCTGAGAGAATTAGCTCTCAACTCCCGCAGCAGTCAAGACTAGGGCATGCACAAGTATGAACATATGGCTTTTTAATTTTGACTGCATTCCACTTAATCTAACAACCTTCCAAATGAAACACTTCAGTATACAGATTCCATGTGTCTTTAAGAAAAAACAAAATAAAATAAAAATTAAATACAGCCCCCAAGAAGAGAGTATAACTGTAACACTCATCTGAGTGTCCTGTTATTTGCATCTTCTTTGTTTAGTATCACAAAGGCCTTTGGTGACTTTTGTCAATAATGTAGCAGCTTTGTTGAGCTGTCCACTCTGTGGACTTCTTTAGGCTTATGAGCAGAGAATTATAATTCCCAGCATTACTGGAATAGCAAAATGTCTTTCAGTTTACCTCTTCAGAGTGCAAAACATGACACTTTCAGAAGTCCTACCAAGTCAGATAAAGTTCCCAGCTAAGATTCGATTGAGTACTTTTTTTTGGTCTCAAATATTTTTTCCCATAAAATTGTGATTTCAATTTTAAAGATATTAAAGGCTAAATTTAGTTTCTTGAAATAGGATGAACCCAAACATATTAGCATTTTCCTTTTAAGCTTTTTAGGGATGAGGCTGTGGTTTCTTTCATACTTTTATAAAGGAAAGAACCAGTTTTGAGTCTTATAATATAAACATAATAATATGCAATGATTTTTCTAGATTTGCTAGAAAGAATCCTTCTAGATTTACAGAATATGGCACATAAAATGCCCAAAGTAAGCGGAAAAAGGAATTTGCATTAAAATCCTAACAACTTAATTACTGATGAACAAAAGAAAACAAGAAAGAATACGAGCAGTAGAAGAGATGCTGTACTCCTCACTGGCTGAACAATTCCTTTCTGCGCCTGTTTCTTCATTGTGCTGGGATACTTCAAAAGGTAAAATCTGTCCTGATGACACATACACCTAGAATCAGTTACTTCCTATTTTAAGAGTGATCACTTAACACTTACTGGAACAAATTCTGCTTTTAGTTAAATAGATAACTGCAGATGAATTCTACTGGTTTCCTTTAAATTACTTTGACCTTGCCTCAAATAGGAGCTGGTCTATTGTCATTATACTAAATATATAGAAAAGTGAGGACACAATAAGAATGCATGGTTTTCTTTTAACTTGGCGTCCTGGGTTCAGCAGTAGCAGTCATTTTTCTCCTTCTTAGTAGCCGGTGCAGTGCTGTGTTTTTGACTTTCGGCCTGGAAACAGCGCTGATAACACCGATGTTTTTAGTTGCTGCTCAGTAA
>WYDI02003196.1:0-14389 GCA_009867235.2 Psittacus erithacus
TGGTAGCAGCAGTGGTTTGTGTTATACCTTAGTTACTGGACTGTTCTTATCCCAACCCGTGGGAGTTACATTCTTTCCATTCTTCTCCCCATCCTTCCAGGAGCAGGGGCGGGGAAAGGGGAGGAATGAGAGACTGCATGGTTCTGAGTTATTGGCTACTGGACTTAAACCATGACACCAGGAACATATTTATCTGAGCCTTCTTTTTTGTGCTCCCCCTCCCTATAGTAGATGGCACAGCACAGATGCCTATAAAGTGCTGAGGCATCCCTGGGCATCGGAGGATGGTCTTTCTAGCATCTCCAGAAGTCACATCAACATTGTACTTACTGTTTTCTAGGCTACCCAATAGGTTAGAGGAACAATCTGTTTCTGGATCTCAGAGAGATTATTGAAGAGTAAGGGTTTGGCTATGCATCCTCATGCTGCTAGGAAGTGCTGGCAGTCACAGCTCTGACCTTATAAAACACTATAATGTCCTTTTGTTGCTTTCTGGCAGCAACTTTTTCAGACCTGGTTAAGTGGAGCCTTCTGCATAGGGACATTTTATATGAAGCTCTTCATTAAGTACATTCTGATATGATAAATATAATGTAAACTTAGTAACCAAGATAAACCCAGCTATCCTTCTGCTTGTAGAAAATCTGAAGCGTTGGATGACATGGTTGCATGAAAAAAGCCCAACTAGTTGAACTATTTTTTGTTTCCCTAATGATGACCCCCTCGATAAAACAGATTTAGATAAACATTGGGTTAGGAATTGCAGGGCAGATCCCTGATAAACTCCACTTCTGTCCCCCTTGTGGGAGGACAGGGTTCCCCTTGTCCTTCCACACCAGCACAGGGGGCTGATGCAGCAGAGGGAGGTTCAGGTGCCTCCAGGGTCCTGTCATCTCCTCAGGGATGCAGTGGCATCACCAGGTGCATCCTTGTGCTGCCTACAGAGCAGCATTGGGCCTGGGGGCTCAGCATAATCCTGGTGGTGCAAGGGGAATGTGAGATGTGTTTCTAAAATGTGGGTATGATGCTAGGTGTCAGGAGTGTTTCATGATAGCCTCCCACCTCTTCTGAGAACCGATCAGGGGAAGGAGAGAGTGTTCCAAAAGAGAAGTAGGCGTTTCTCTCTGCTATTTTTACTTACGTCAGTACCAGCCTGCCTTGCTTGTCTGCTGGGCTGTGCTGAGCCCTGTGAATTAGTGGGAGACTTGGTGGCACAGAAGGCAGAATTATAAGTCATGGCAGTTTGTACGAGCAAGCGCCCATAAGTGTTGAGTAGGCTAAGGATGGTGTCACTGCTCACATCCAGCTGTTATAGCTGTTACAGCAGTGTTAAGAGCTGTTTTATTCTGACATGACTTTGGAATAATAGTTCACTGTTCCTGAGCATTATTTGGAAATTAAATAAATTAAGAGATTTGTGTGAGCAATCTGGGTTTGGGTGATACTCATGGTTTCTGCCAAACTTTGTTCCCTGATGATGAGAATAATTTAAGATGCCAAAACCAGTACACACGTTCATGAAAGACAAAGTTAAACTGGAGCAGGGTAGGAAAAGGGCTATGAGGTTCTCTTTCCCACCATGAGCTTCTTACTGCATGCCATTGGAGCAGCTTGGCTTACTTTACATAACGCAAATAAGGTAGAGAAGGGATGTGTTTACTGCATTTGGACACTGCAAAGGTGGCAAGGGACAAGCAGCAAGGATGGAGTTACTGGAGCTATAGACACTATGGGCACAAGAACAAGTGGTGTAAACTGGCCATGGGTAAACTTACACTGGGAAATGAAAGATTTCTAACTACATGGGATATAAATTCTGGAGTAACTTCCAGATGAATGCAGAAAGCCATCTGCTTTCAAAGCAGAATTTAAACAGCATATGGAAAGGATGAAGTAAGGTAAGTAAGTACATAAACTGCCTTACATGCAATGACTTATGTGTTAGAATTTACTTTTCATGGGATAATTTGAATCATGACACACGGAGCATGCTGCATGGGGCATGGCACTAGCTTCCAGTTAGACATGTTCTGTGTCAGTGGTTCCTAATGCATGGCAATGTGTGCTCAGGTGGGAATACCCATCCTAGCCAGTGACAGGTGGACTAGCTATTTTCAGCATTGAACTGGGGAAACCTGGGTTTTAAAACCACACTTCTGTATGCCAGGTGAGCACCTGCATCTTCTGTTCGGCTCAGGCAAGAAGCTCTGAGAAAAGCTCTTGGGTCGGTAGGACCTTGCAGACAAGGCAGGTGGGGCAATGCTTCATTTGAAAATCCTCCCATGGATGAGGTGGGAGATAAAGCCCTGAGTAGCTTAGTGGCTCACACATGCTCCCCATCGGAAGTGTAGCTGTTGTAGGAAGCAAGAGGGGTGGAAGGGCATGGGCTGGGGACAGGCACAGGCTGTCAGGCACCTCTGTTTTGGGGGCTACACCAGCTGCTCAGCCCTATATTCAAACTCTCAAGAAGCCTTTGAGAGGGAGATATTTTTACTGTTTCACGCTTAAAGTTCCAGGTATTTCCAAGGCGCTGCGCCTGGAAAAGCTCTTCTTTTCACTTTCTGGCTAATCTTCCATTGACTACATTGGAAGAGTATCATCTGTGTAATAAAATAAGATGAGCATCCCCAACCAAAGGGGTGCTGGAGTTTGAGGACTGGAGCTGCAGGCTGCCCTGGGGCTCTGGTCCATTACAGCATTAAAATGTAAGCATATGTATGGCTCTTGCAATATGTTTTATTCTTCAGCCAGGTAAGATGTAATCGTGTTTCCTTTATGTGTTTTTAAAGGCCCTAATCCCTGAAGGAATAAAAAGAAAATATTTGGTAGATTAATGTTAACACTTCATTATACAATCACAGTTTTTATGTTTGGGCCAAAATATTTATGTTTTCCATCAATAGGAAAATACATAACAGATACCTGCCCATTATTAATCATTTTTATGTTAAGAAAAGCTTTCATTTATGGTTACAAGCTACATAGTCTATGATTAGGCCATTTTAAACCATGATGAATGGAAATTTTACCTCTGTTCTGCCAATGAGGCAATTTTTATACTCAGATGATATTTACATTATAAATAGCACAAGCTGACTGCATTCATACTAATAGAATCATTTGTTATTGCTCTCTCAGCATTCCTCGTGAAAGCTGGCTTCATTGGATTTAAATCTGTTTGCCTGAGAAGGTATTTGTGTGTCATTAACATCCCTCCTCACAGGTGCTAGGTTGCCAGAGGGAAAGAAAGTTTCCTTTCGTGCTAGCTCCATGTGGAAACAAATCAGTGTTCTTTCATGACTTAAATTAGACTGTTCCCCCTCCTCCCCTTGCTGATTTGAAATGTGGTTTTCACATTAATCTTATGAATAGAGCTCAGAGGCATTTGTATTACAGTTCTTTGACCATTTATATATCCAGATTTCCATGGAAGGTAAATCAGGACATCTGGCTTGCTGCAGTCACAGCACTTCTTCCCCCCTTCTTCACACAAACATTTTTTCCTAGGGAGAGCTCCAGGCCTAATGAGATGCTACGGTAGTTAGACAAATGCTGCTGGGCAATTGTACGAAGTATGCTGCTAGCATGATTAACTCACTGCAAGCTCTCTTCATCACAGAAATACATTTTTACACTGAAATACATTTCTACACTCAACCCCTTCAGCAAGCAAAAGACTAGTTACAGGGTAAGGGCTGAAATTACCTTTTCTCATATTAGTTTCCAATAGTGCTTACGACTTTGTGAGCCCTGATGTGAGTGAGGATACAGAAAATCCCAACATCAGCCTTGCTATGGACTTCTAGCACCACCTGGCACCGTCCCCTGGCTCATGGGGAGTAGGGGATGAGAGCTTCAGCTCAGCACACTTCATTTTACTTCTCCTTGGACAATAACATCTCTCTCTCACACACACAAAGCTGCACACACAGAGAACTGCATTAAAAGCACTCCAAGGAGTGGCGGTGGCCCCACTGGGATGGTGCTGCAGCCCGTGCCAGACCCTTGGAGCGTGGTCATCACCAGCAGGGCTGCTGCCTGGTTTGGAGCTGGGGAAGTGCTAGCTCTGCTTTGGGAGCAAGATGCTCAGTGCTGTGTTTTCCTCACTGTCAAAAGTGTGGCCCCAGGCCTTATTTACACATGCTAGCCAGACCCTGTTCTCAAATACTAATTTCCTAATACTTCTTTTTCCTATAGCATTCATTACCCCATATTGTGACTGCTTCACAAACATTAATTAACGCATCTTCACAACACGCCTGCAGCGGTGGAAAAGCGCTGCTGGCCTTGCTTCCAGCCCTTCTGAGGCACAGTGTGACAAACACGAACTGCTGCCTGCAGGGGGCTGGTCCGAGGCGAGCTCACAGCAGGGCAGGAAGGGCGAGAAGGAAACTCTGGCCTATTTTGCCCCAGCGTGTATGTACTCCCCCTCCCCTGCCTCCTCCCAGCTCCTTAGGTAGTGCAGGATTGGCAAAATCCTTCCCCACCTGAAGTCAGGAAGAGACGCTCTAGCTGGGCATTATTCTTTGTCTTTTCTGACATGTCAAGGCACTGGGCTAGGACCGCAGCTTCTGGAACCTGGGGATCAACAACATAGTGAAACCAAAGGGAAGATCTCCATCTTTCTTGTAACTCCCACAGCTTGCACCACAGCAACGAATTAGATTATTGGTTGGAGGAGATGGTGTCCCATCTGGAACAAGACTCTAAACAACAGGGAAAAGCAAACCAATGGAGAACTGAAATCCTAACTTCTTGTTTTCAAGTATCTTGCCTTATTAACTAGTAGAAAAATAACTCTGAAATACCTGGTAGTCACAAACGGACATGTTCTAACCATCTGCAACAGAGCCAGTGTTAAAGATAGGAATGACTGATGTAGACACTATTGCTGTATTCTACCCTTATGGTTGATGGAGGCTGCTAAGAAAGTTGGGTTAGACAAGAGTTAGACCTAGGCATGAGCTGTGTGAACATGGCCCTTTTATCCCTGGAGGCTGAGGCACAATTGCTCCAGGGTTTTGGAAGTCTAAATAACTCTGTGCTTTCTGATGTGGAAGACACCAAAACTTAGCTTTGTCCCATAGCAGGCAGTTCAACTATGGCATGGTATTGTCAGAGACATGGAGTGAATTACCATCTCTCTGTAAAGAGAATATGTATGAGGAATAATGGGAAAGACACTTCAAATTGAAAATAGGAACCCTGAAATCAGCAGAACTTGGTGCTATGTTACTGCAGTAAAATGTTCTGCTTTCCAGAAACGCATCCACGTCGTCACTTTATGGGTCCTCTCACATTTGGAGTCCAGACACTTCATTGCTTTTAATATTCAGTTTTATGTGCATAGATGCTCAGTGACAGACAGATTCTAATTAGACAGCATTATTTAGAAATGTAAGATTTCCCAAAAGATGGCATTTGAAGTGTCTTGCTATGGTAATTGGTGGTTTTGCTCATTCCTAGATTACAGACATCATAATTATTTCACATCATCTTCCTGATAGTTGGAAAAATCTGTTTACTTATTTGAGGGGGAGGAAGGAGTCCAGCTGCTTATTTATATGTATTGGTTTGTTTTGCTGAGAAAAAGAGACATAAAATAGCACAAAATATACCATTTCATTTTTTTCTGTCTTCTCTTAGGGTATGCATTGGCTGCCACTAGAGATAATCACAGCTTTGTCCCTTCCAGGTGTTTCAGAATTTCTCCTTTAATATAGTTTATACACAACCAACATGCATTTCATAATCGGTTACTTGACAAAATGTGTTTTAGAGTTATTTTTTCTGAACAAGTATTGCCATTTTTTTGACACTGAATCAGACTTGCTGGCTTTTGCAATTACCTTACTACCCTGGTTTGTACAGCTACTAAAGTAAAACTTGAAGAATTATATTATCAAGCAGCATCTCTAACTTCTTGCATGTTAATTTTTTAGCTCCGTTACAGCAACAGTAACAAATACCCTTTAAGATGTTGTCTTTGTTCTCAATGTTCTCATGTATCGGATGGAGCTGAGGTGAGCAGGCCATTATTCCACTGGATATTAGATTGCTCTGGGGGTAAGTTCTGAACAATGAAATGTTCAAATAAATAAATCTCAGCCCACAAAATCATCTCATCCTTCTACCGTGTTATTCTCCCCCAAAGCGTTAGCTGGCTCTCATGGTTGCAGCTGCAGTACCAAGATGTCTCCAAGGCAAGGGTTTGGGTTTTGTTTTTGCAACTGCAGAACCTGTCTTCTGCTTTTGTGCTGCTTTACACTGTCTCACAGCTACTTTCTGTCCCACCGCACACAGCTCATCCAAAATCTGTGGGGCAAGGACGTTTTCTTTATTGTGTACAGTGTTTCTCATGAGTCTGTGTAGGAAAATAACCGAGGTTGGGGAAAAATGGAGAAATTTGGTTCCACAAAGCTCAGCTCAGAGACTGTAACATCAGAGCAGCTGTAGCAGGAATAGAGTGCCCTTGGAACAGATAAGGCCTGTGCAACATCCTTGAAATGGGGAGTAGAGTGGTGCGGAGGTACCACGGCTCATCCCTGTTATCATGGAGAAAGAAGATAACTGCCTGGTTGCTGTCAAGAAAGATGGATCACAGCTGCTGCCTCAGCAGTGATGGTGAGAGCGTGTCCTGTAGCTGAACTTTGCTTCATTATGATACTAAAACACACACCCACCTCAAGAGAGACCCCAGCCCGAGCTGCGACCACCCCTCACTGAGCTTGAGCCTTGAAATTCTTTTAGCCTGTACCTTTAAATCGAAGTGAGGAAAATTCACACCAATCCTAACAAAGGTATGAAAAGAATTTATGACTAGAGTAACTCAAGCTCCACCTAAAAGTAAAGAAATAGTATAAACTGGCAAAAGAGAAGGGGATTTTGGGTGAGAACTCTGGGATCAGTCGATGGGCTGGATAGCTCTTCTCCCCCCCATAAGGATGCCTATTGGGTAAGAGCTCTGTGTTATGCGCATTTACTTACTAACACCTTGCTAGCTATTAATATTATAATTGATCAGTTTTGACTGTATGTTATTGTAACCCAAATCTGTTTTCGTAGTCAGTCACTATCAACGGCTATCTTGAATCTGTATCCTGTCACGAGTAATACATAAATCTAAGGGATTTGGCCCAGCTTGCTGCTCATGGGGTTCCTGACAGGTTAAACAAACACCTTCTGACGCCATGAGCTGCCCAAGGTGGGGTAGGCGAGCTGGATACAAAAGTCTCATCCTTCTTGGGAAGGGGGTGGACTGGTCTCCCTAACCTCTATTGGTCTGGTGCTGCTCGTAGGGTCCCTGAACGGGTTAGGTGAACACCCTCTGACTCCATGAGCTGCCCGAGGTGGGGTAGGCAGGTTGGATACAAGGGTCTCATCTTTCTTGGGAAGCGGGTAGACTACCTGGTGCCATAATGTGACAATCTGATCTCTCTAAACACTAAGGGACCATGCATCGTCATTAATAAAATACCCATGCGTGCAGTCAGGATGTGACAGAGGTTTTTGAAGAGGCTATTGGAGGTTGCAAGTACTTCTTATAACAAATCCTTTGTGTTTAAGTAGAAATCCAGTACTTTGCTGAAATCCGTGATTTTTAACCTTTTTGCCAACCTACAACATCCGTCATTACAATTGTGCTTCACAGAAGCTTGTCTGTCCAAATATTTCATTTGTGGTTTCCTCGCCCATTTTATCACTACCCAGCAAGCATAGCAAGCTTAAGGAGTTTAAAAAGTAAGATTCTCAAAGACTCTTGGGACTAGAAATAGGTAATATTGTCTCCTGTCATAAGACCTAAGGAACTGTTTTGAAATAGTTCCATTCCTTGACACTATTTCAAGAGAGCTCCTGAAGGAGCTTGTTTCTGCAGCAGCACAGTTTGATGGCTGCAGTCTCCACTCAAGGTGCATGGGCATTCAGAAGAAAGAAATAGGCAAAGTATGGTACCCCACCATTACAAAAGGGTCTCCTGGTCTCCCTCACTTAACCTTGAAGCTGATGACTTTTTATAAGTCAACCTCTTAACTCTAAAAACAGGGCATCTTTCTGTGAAGATACTTCCTTATCCTGTGATGGTCTTGTCTGGATGAAACATAAATGAGCAGAGGTACTGCAGCAGTAGGGGGCTCTGGTTGTGTAATCCATTAAAGAAGGTTTATTTAAGATCCAGACCAGGGTCACCTTATGGTCTGCGAAGGCAAAACTGTGGAGGTGATGTGAGTGCTGAGAGACAGGGCAGACGGGAGCCATCAAAGAGAACCTTTGTCAAATGACAGCCTGAAGGCACTATATCAGGTGTCTTCAGTAAGTCAGCTGTTTAGTTATGGATAATCATTGACCTAAAATGTGCTTTCACTAAATTTTATCATCCATGTAGTTCAGGCTCAAGCAATTTAACCATAACCCACATCAACATCAGACTGAAGCAATCATCCCTGCCCAGACACACTGTACTAAGAAAGGATTTGGGATGACATTACTGAATTAAGAGGCACCATATGAAGGGGAATTTAACATTTATTCAGAGCCAAATTTAATTTGTCCAAAATAGCACTGGTTTTAAGTTCTTAAGGCTCCCTGGATGTTTAATACATATTAAACGCTTGATGATGAATTAAATATTCCAAGAACTTCCCTTTCTCATATTGATGCGGGTCTGAGGGGAGAAAAAAAGCTGGATTTGATGTCATTGTTGTGCAATTAGAGTTGTTTGGCCTTTTGTTAGCCAGTGCAACTGCTCCCTTGGACCTGTCCACATGGTGTGATTTGTAATTCAGCACAGAACAGGTTTCCTTGGCTTCACCTAATTGCTCAAATTTCTATTTGTCAACTCTTGTAGATCACAAGTGCTTTCAGTTCTGCATAGACAGGCGAATGCTGCTATAAATAACCCACATCCTGCAATTCTTCCCTCAGGAGCTTATCCATGAACATTTCAGTGTACCAATTAATGAGACCAAGCTTCCCCCTCCTACTTGTCTTATTAAAATATTTAAAGAAATACCGGACAAATTCAGACCATCCACTAAGTACTAGATGTGCTCTTCTCTGTAGTAGCTGACTCTTGCTCATCTTGATAAAAGAGGGAGAGGAAATCTCAATAAATCAGAATTCTGCTGCCATCTAAGTCAGGAATGCTTTCCTCCAGTGAAGGGGATAACCTTTAACATGTAGCAGATAGGTGTCAGATTGGACCAAATATTATGAAACAAGCTGCAAAACTATTATACCATGTAAATTAAAGAAATATGTGTTGCAACTGGATTTACAATATCAACAACAAAACAGTAATGGTATCTGCCAAAATAGTTCAAAGGTCTGTGAAACAAATGGAAAATGAGAAGTCCCAGTGTGAGGATTTAAGGGTCTCGGTATGAAATCTGTTAACCTCACCATTTGCATGTGAGAAGCATGTCTGACGTTCAATAATAAGAGGGTAGGGCAGGCACCAGGCACTTCCCATTTCAGCTGTTCATATGTGAAACACATAGATTCTCCTTGTCAAAGCCAATGGTCTTTTCATGTGCTCATTATTTTTTATACCAGCTGCACTCTGAAACACAGGATTAATCTATATATTCCTAGAAGTGGTATAAAATTTATGAGCGTGCAGAATGAACTGCATCTAAATGGACCACTCTGAGGCTAATAGTTAATAAAGAAAACCATCTCCTGATGATTTAGGAATCCTAATTTTCATATATACAGACATGAAATCAATAGGCAAAGATGTGTGCTGTGCTCAGCACATGTGAGTAGGTATGTTTGGAAAAGCATGAATACAGAGCAAGAAATAGTGACTTCTGTAACAGCTATGACTCTCGCAAATATGTACCTGCATACTGACTTTAACTTTAAATGCATGTGCCTCTGCATCCTCTAAAACCTTCAACTTCTTGAAACTCTTTGTGAACGATTGTCCCTTTGTGGAGCTGTGAAATACCATTAGTGATATATTGGAAATGGGGAAGAGAAAGGCTGAGGGGCTGAATTCACAAAAGCAAGCTGCAGCTGAAACACAACTGCTGTCCATGTCAGCAGCACCATGTCACGCCCCAGGTTATGCACCAAGCCTCTGACAAAGCTCAGAAACAACCAGGAGCCTTCTGAAGCCAAAAGCGCTTCTTGGTAGAATAGAAACTGCTCGGCAAGCCGTCCTCTGCTGCACTTACAAGCAGAGAGTATGGCTTTGCCCCAGCCCAGGAAACCCAATTGTGAAGACGGACTGGGGCTGAAGGTGGGCTCTAGCCTCTTTGCACTGGCCAAGTGGAAAGAAATGAGGCTGTAAAAACAAGTGCTACAGGAAGCCAGAAGCAGACTTCCTTATTGGAAAGTTCTTCCTGTATTTCAAAAATACATATATTTAGTACCTCTAGTAAGAAGATTAATGGGAACATTAAAAAAGCTTTCAATCCTACAATTTTGTTCTGATTTTTTCCTGCTAAGAAAGGAAAGTGGTGTGCAGAAAGAAATGCTGACAGGAGGTGTTTCTGATGGAGTCAGTGTGACCACCACCTGCAGAAGCAGGATGCAGCTGCTAGACCACAACATGATCTCTCTATCAAGAGAAACCTCTCATAAAACAGTGTTGACTGAGAGAGGAAAGTTTAAAGCTCTGCTGATAAATGCTGAGTGAGAATAGGACAAGCTGCTTGGACAGGATATCCCCATGGAAGAGTGGGCATGAAGTGACAGTGACATCCAGGTCTTGCCACTCAGCTCTGTGGCTTCTCATCTCCTTGCAAAGATATCCCCTCTGCAGTGGTTCCTAGAGTCCACAGGGCAGAAGCTGGCATGAGGACCATGAGCAATGTGGCTTTTAATGCCAGCAAGCTGAACATGAATGTGAGGGTATTAATGTTTCTACCTGGTTTGGGAGTTTGAGGTGTGAATCCCTACCCTGTTACTGAGGTTGATGTGGCACCAAGCCTTTGCCGTCCACTGACTGGCCAAGCTGCCCTGCAACACCAAAGGCTGCCCTGAGCGGGCACATGAGCTTCCCACACAGCACACCCACCAAAATGGAGGAGGGAGAGAGGAAAAGTAAGGGAGAAAGGAGGGTGAGAAGAGAAGGCCAGGAGAGGTTCACTGGGAAGAGGTGCAGGGCAGACAACAGAGTAATACAGACAGGAATGAGCAGGCAGAGTGACCGAGACATGCATATGTGATGTGCACATTACAGCTCCCTTCCTTCCAGGTCAGGAGAGGTTGCTCTGATTAATGATGTGGCCAGCATGTGGAAGAGGTGCTAAAGAACTTTCTCCTTAACCACAAGCAAGGAACAAATAGCTTCTGATGGAAAACAATATTGAAATTGTTGATTTTTACAGAAAAAAATAACATTCATTAATCAAACAAATGGCATGCCTAGGAACTGAGCAGTGTGGGAGAGCAAACTAATTGCAGGAGTTGTCTATTCCTCCTACATCTCTCAGCATTTCAAAGTTTACATAATACCCAGCTTTATTATTTCCTGGCCCTTTAAGGTGGAATTGAAATGCAATTAAAATAGCACTTAAGAGAGCCATACATTTTAATTAATGGCCTGCATTGCTGAGAATTTGGAAAACAAAGAGAGTGTTGCTCACTTGCAATGAATAAATCAAGACAGATGCCTTCTTCAGCGTCCATATATCAATATGACGACATAATCTAGTAAAGCAAGAAACCCATCTCTGCTCTAATATCACTCGTTTTGCTTCAGAAATTTAGCCCAATGGGTGCATATGATGAGTTGAGTGCGAGCTAAACAGCCTCAGATTTAAAAAATGAGACAAAATATATCTGAGGGGATGCAGTTCTCTTGCAGGGCTCCAAACCCAGAAGCAGCCCCCAAGAGTCTCAGCCTGCTAAACTCCTCTCTCTGCCATGCTGCTTCTCCTTTTGGTTTCTAGCTCCCAGATCTCTTGTCCTGACCTGCCAGTTAGTGGCTCAGATGCAGCAATTGCAGACAGGGGTGAACCTCCAAGCTGTGTGAGCCCCGTGATGTAAAGTCTGGGGTTTGCTCCAGCTTAACAACCTTGTTGGAGCCTGGAGCAGTGTGCGCCCTCCTCAACAAGCAGAGACACTGCTGGGAAGTATCCTGGCTAATCCCTGCTACTCTCAGAGGCACTGCTCTCATGGACAGATTGGATGTAGCATCCCTCTTTTAGAGGGCAGCCAGGTTACACAGGGTGTCTATATATACATACACACACATATAGGTATATGTATATGTATATAATGAATACATATACACACACATATACATATATACACATATTTATACACATATATATGTACAAATATGTATATACATATATACACATATATATATATATTTATTTTTATATTCATATATGTATCCTCTTCCTTTTTCCCCTCTTGGGAATACCCAGGCAGTAAATTGCCACTGTTGATCATTGACTCTCCCTGTGCCACTGCTTCTTCAGTTGGCTCACACCATGTCACTTTGAACAATCCAGCCCGATCAACCCATTTAGCACATACATCTACAGCAAAGTGCCAAAGGGTCTGTGGGCAAACATAAGCATCCCTCTGCCTGGTCTGCAGGTCTTGACTAGGCAGAAGACAGAGACCTACATGTCCAGATCAAAGAAATCCTTGGTACATGTATGTGCAGAAGGGGAGTCACATGTGCATTGGTTGGGGAGGTTGGGAGAAAGAAAAAGCAGGGCTTTTGAAGCCTGGCTTCTATCAGTGCTGCCTTTTCATTAAATATCATTGGAAAATACTTCTCAAATGGAAAACGTTCGTATATTTACTATTTTTTCTCAGTATTTAATAGCTCTTTTTAAATGTATCACCAAGTTTTCTAGCAACTGGCAGTCATAGTATCATGAACCCAGTTCAGAGAGCATGATTTATCCCTGAGATCAGAGGAAGGTGGGTGGCCTTAATCCACACCTGTGTTTGCACTGGAGAAGCAGCAAAGCCAAAGTACTTCATCTTGTGGGAAGTCTGCTTGAGCATGCAGAGCTTCTGACAGCATCTTAGGAGAAATTGGAATATCAGGTTCTTTAGAAAAGACAGGCCCGGCAGATGGGGAGGGGGAGTTACTATTTGTGTTAGGGATAGGCTGGAGAGTATGGAACTCTGTCTGGGGGCAGGTGAGCAGTCAACAGAGAGTTTGTGGGTCAGGGTTAAAGGGAGAACAACAATGGGAGACATTACTGTGGGGATCTGTTACAGACCACCTGATCAAGAGGACTCTGTGGATGAAGCACTCTATAGACAGACAGGAACAGCCTCACGCTCACAGGCCCTTGTTCTCATGGAGGACTTCAACCACCCTGATATCTGTTGGAGGGATAGTACGGCCCTGCTCAAGCAATCCAGGAGGTTCTTTGATTGTGTGGAAGACAACTTCCTTCTGCAAGTAATAGAGGAGCCAACAAGGAGAGATGCCATGCTTGATCTCATGCTCACCAGCAGGGAAGGGCTGGTTGGAAATGTGACGCTCCAGGGCAGCCTTGGTTGCAGCAATCATGAGATGGTCGAATTCAAGATCCTCAGGACAGTGAGAAGAGCGTGCAGCAAGCTCACTGCCCTGGACTTCAAGAGAGCAGACTTTGACCTCTTCCAGAATCTGCTTAGGAAGGTTCCGAGGTACTTGGGTTCAGCACTAGCAGTCATTTTTCTCCTTCTTAGTAGCTGGTGCAGTGCTGTGGTTTTGACTTTTGGCCTGGGAACAGCGTTGATAACACCGATGGTTTTAGTTACTCCCCAGTAATGTTTACTCTGACCAAGGACTTTCTGAGCCTCATGCTCTGCCAGGGAGGCGGGGAAGCCTGGAGGAAACAGAGACAGGACACTTGACCCAAACTGACCAAAGAGGTATTCCATACCACAGCATGTCATGCCCACTGTATAAACTGGGGGCAGTCACCCGGAAGGGCGAGATCACTGCGGGGGTGGGGCTAGGTATCGTTCGGTGGTGAGCAGTTGTATTCTCTCCCCTTGTTATTTCCCTTATCATTATTATTATTGGTGGTAGCAGCTTTAGGTATATTTGTGTTATACCTTAGTTACTGGACTGTTCTTATCTCAACCTGTGCAAGTTACATTCTTTCAATTCTCCTCCCCATTCCTCCAGGAGCAGGGGGGAGGAAGGGGGGGAGTGAGCAAGTGGCTGAGTGGCTGGGCTTAAACCACGACACATGGGATACAGCCCTAGAGGGCAGGGGGGCCTAAGACTGTTGGTTGATATTCAAGGACCACCTACTACAAGCTCAGGAGTGTTGCATCCCAGCTAGAAGGAAGTGCAGCAGGAGGACCAGGAGACCTGGAGAGCTGCTGAGGAAAACTAGAAGGAAAAAAGAGGTTTATAAAAGGTGGAAGCAAGGACAGGCAGCCTGGGAAGAATACAGGGATGTTGTCCAGG
>WYDI02003198.1:4210-24398 GCA_009867235.2 Psittacus erithacus
GGGTGCCCACCCTTCACTGCCCCCATGTTCCCATTGCAGATGAGCAGCTGTACTGCCGCTCGGTGTGGTCGGCACGCTCGGGGCTCACCCGGCACGCCACGGCCATGGCTCGCTGCACTGACACCGAGGAGATGCTCAGCTGCTCCAGCTTCTCCCGCAGCGGCAGGAGGCTGGGCGAGCACATGGAGGTGAGCAGAGCGTGTGGGGACTCGGCATGGCCCCGGGGTGCCTGCTGGCCTCAGAGGGGTGTCACCAGGCCAGGAGCACCCCGGTGATGCTGTGCTGCCCCTGCCACAGGACAAGGACGGGCAAAAGCAGTGCGTGGCACACAATGCTTTCCGGGGCCAGGGTGTCTATGCCATCGCCCGGTGCTGCACATGGCCTAGGGACAAGTGCCAAATCAATGCCAGCTCCATGGTGGCTGAAGGCGCTGGCTGCTCCCCGAGGGACCGTGTGCTGACTGGTAACACAGCGGGTTACAGACCCTCGAGCCAACAGCCTGATGGCCAAGGGGGTTCTTCCTGAAAACCTTTGGGAGCTGGGGGTAAAGGGTGGGTCTGAGTGCTGGGATGATGGGCAAGGGGGATGTGTGCTGCATGCATGGAGGTGGGGAAGGTTCAGGGGTCAGCGGGGACATCCTTTGGTGGTGCAGGACTGGGATGCTGCCACGGCCACCCCATGCCGACAGCCCCTCTCCTCTCACAGGGTGCAGTTTCCACTCGCCCATCACAGCAGTGGGTGACAGTGGCAGACCTGTTGCAGGGCTGGGGAGTGAGCCCAGTCACTGCACTAGCAGGATGGAGGTGATGGCACACGCCTTGTGCTGCCCTGCTGCCAGCCTTGAGTGCCTGGTGAAGGAGCACACATCCCTGGATGCTGTGGAGAAGGTAGGGATAGAATCATGGAACCTAGGAATGGTTTGGGTTGGAAGGGACCTTAAAGCTCATCCAGTTCCAACCCCCTGCCACGGACAGGGACACCTTCCACTAGAGCAGCTTGCTCCAAGCCCCATCCAGCCTGGCCTTGAACACTGCCAGGGATGGGGCAGCCACAGCTTCTCTGAGCACCCTGTGCCAGCACCTCAGCACCTACCTAGTGAAGACCTTCCTTATATCTAACCTGTACCTCCTATGTTTAAGGATATCTCCTCTGTTTAAGGATGGTGCACGCTCCTCTTTAATGATGTCCTCATCTCTGCTTGTCCTTCTGCTGCCCTAATGGGGGTTTGGGTTGACTTTGGCATCTTATTGCAGCCACTCCAATCAGTGTCCCCAGTTGCTGACCTGTACTGGGACAACCCCATCTGGGATTGCTGAGTGTGACACTGGCTACATCACCCTGAGCACCATGAGGGACGGGCAGACCCTGCTCCTTTGCTGACCATGGAGATGACCTCTTCTCCCCCTTTAGGTGACTGTGTCCTGTGATGCCGGCTGGACGCTGACGGGCTGCAATGCCCATTCCCAGAGCCCGGGCACCATGGGAGCCTACGCCGTGGATGATACCTGCGTGGCAGCCAGTGTCCCTGGCAGCAGCCCCGCTGTGGTCATTGCCATTTGCTGCCGCAGCCGGCAGTAGGGATGGGCTGAGCTGGAGACACGTGCCCAGCAGGGCAGGGCTGACCCATCAGTGCCCAACTCAGAGCCTCCCCAGGGCTGAGCTGCTGACAACCTCCATGCTTGGGCTGCTGTGATGGTAGGGTATAAGCTCATCACCCTCTTGCACAGCAGGGCTGAGGCCCAGGGTGGCTTTGTAAGAGGTCTCCAAGCAGCCCCTTTGCAGCCCTGCTGCATCCCAGCAGTGATCCCAGCATCCTTTCCACGTCACCCCGACTGTATGAGCCATCTCAAAGCTGTTTGCGTTATCACCCAGCATGACAAACCCGTCTAGCTTTAAAACAACAATCCTGTGGTGAGGATTGCTCCTTTCTTTCCTCCTTAGTTGCTCATGACATGTCAGTTAATGCCACTTTGCACCTGGACAATCATAGTTTGGCCATTTTGGGACAGTTTTGTAATTGCTCACCCATCTATCTAGAATTGATTGCTTTTGAGTCAAGTGTAAGGGCTCTAGTTTAACCAGCCTGCTTGTTTAATTAGAGTTTAATCTGCATTGCTACAGCCAGCTACTGCTTTGTTAGTGGGGTTTTTTGTTCTTAAGGCAATGATCTGTTGGTGTTCTGCTTCGCTTTAACAGTTTCCCTTTCAGGTCTTCCCAAGACACCCAGAAGTGGCTGTCATTCCTTTAAAAGACAAGCAAGAACAAAAAGCTCTCATAGTAGCAAGGTTTTTACATTTGTACCTTCAATATTTATTTGGAATTTTATAAATAAACATTTTATAAATGTCTTTTTAAAATAAAATTCACAGACCAGTGCTCAGTAGATCCGATCCGTTGTGTGGCTTCATGTACACCCCATGGGGAAGCAGTGTGGAAGGGGGAGATGACACCACCAAGCAGGGATGCTGCTCCCTCAAACAAGCCCTCATCCCTGCCTGGGGTATAAAGTGCCCCTGGGTGACCAATGGCACCCTCAAAGGTCAGTGCAGACAGCATGGGCAACCTGCTGTTAGCTGTAAGACTGGTGCAGAGCCCAGGGGCTGAGCTGTGCTGCCCCACGTACATGCAAGAACGGAAGTTTGCTTTTAAAACAGTGGGCAAGAGCTTCCACTTATGGAAAAACCCCATGATCCAGCTTTCGGGACCGTGCCCTTGTGCTTCTTGTTGCTGTTGCTTAACACTGGGCTTCACTCGACAAGCATCAAAGGCCCATGACGAAGGTAAAGCACAGCAGCTCAGAGATGCACAGCAGCAGAGAATGGCTCAGAAGTACCTGAAGCCACCAAAGCTGCGCTCACTTTGTTTTCAGTGATTAGCAGTCTCCTGGTACTGCAATATATAATTAGTGTGGTGTCACCTAAGGAGAGATGAAAAAACAAAGCACCAGGTTAACCTGTCAAACTATGGCTATTCGGGGGTGGGCATTCTTCCCCCATCAAAAACACCCTCACAGATCATTACTCCAGCTTTAGCTGGCAGGAGGAGACCAAGACCCAGTAGGAAGCACCACTCTTTGAAAGGCTGAAATGATTTCTAACTTGTTACCTCCAGATGGCAAGAGCCCAGCCTTAATCTAATCATGTAATTATATAATGTGTATATAATTACAGCCCGTAATTTCATCAGCTATAATCTGAACTCTGCACAAAGAGGTGGGAAAGAATAAGGGGTGTTACAAGAGCTCCTGAAGAGCATTGACACAGCTGGTAATTTCTCAGCAGACTTACTAGTGCTTAAACCTCTCAAAACACACATCGGGTATTTCACCTCTGCTGACGTCCCTGCGAGAGGGGAGGATGCTGCTGCCTGCTCCCAGCGCAAGCTGTGAGCACGTTCCACACACAATAAGCCAGGCAGAGCTTTCACAGCTTAGCTCAAGCACGCATAAGCTTGATGGAAGAAAACACTATCAGAAGATCAGCCCTTGCTTAGTACCGTGTATGTGGGTAGGCAGAAAAGCCTCTCCGGTCAGGAGAAGGCAGCGCTGAGCCCAGGGATGCTGCAGATAGTCCTGTCAGCAGAGTTTGCAATACCCAGCCCATGCTCCCACGACTGGAGAGCACAGGCTGGGTTGTGCTTGAGATACAGAAGTCTTTGTCCTTAGGGTGGAAGACAAAGGTAGAGCCTTGATGTCAGCCCTGTCTGAGCTCCTAAGTTCTGCTTATGAAGGCAGCATAGGTGAGCAGGGCACTGTGGCACTGCTGCATGTCCAGCGTTCTGCACCTCACAACAAGAGGCAGCATTAATTCAAGCCCAGCTTGCCTGCAGATCTTGCTGTCTGACACACAAAAGCCAATTTAATCCATGACAGCAAGTGTGGGTAAATCACTCTGCTAAGAAGGTCAAGAGAAGAACCTGCACACGGATACAAATCTGACAGGGCACCTGAACATGCCATGGCATAAGGACATACAGCTCTGGGGGCCACTCGGCTGCTTTGATTTACTCTGGACAGGAACCAAAATGGGAATCACAGCAACCTCTCAGAGCTTATCATCTGCAGGACTGGCTTAAGAGGTTTGAAGATAAGAGGATCATCAAGACAACAGCGTAGCAGTGTGTGCGCAGTCTAAAGATTACACTAGTTTTCTGTGAAAGGAATAACTTTATTCCATTGACCAGGAATCCCAAGACTGTTCATCAAGACTGCCTATTTTCTTCCAGTGCCAAATGTCTGTTATGTATGAACTGCACAGTATCTCCCAAACGCTTACAGGCAGGCTGTGGCTGCTCTTCACTGAACATTGTGTAAGCTGTATAAAAACATTTTCATCCAAAAAGATTGGCAGTAAAAATTACAACATAGAAATGCATCACAATTTACACAAAAACTAGTTTTGTTGAACTCTATTTTCCAAAAAATAATCTTCAGCAGGTTCAAATGACAGCAGCTGGAAACAAAAATAATTGACCAAGTATCTTATTGCAAATTATAACCACTGACTTTGTACAAGCGTGAGCAGAACCATGAAAAAGTTCGTATTGGTTTCAAGTATACAGTGGTGATGAGCCATCCTGATGCAATTCTCTTAGCAATGCTTCTCTGGGCCCCGTGGTGAGTCGAGGACGTTGTTTCCATAGGAAATAACAGGAACCTGAAGTGACAAGTGGTGCCAACCCTTAGGAACGTGACCGGCTTCTTCCATCACCGCTGTGTACTCACTTCTCGTGATGACTCATTAACGCAGTATTAGGGGTAGGGAGGGAAGGAAGAAGGGGTATCTGTTGAGAAATGAGTTATCCAAAATTAACTGAAAACACCACATTTAAAATGTCCCAGCACATTATCAGAAACATTTATAAAATGCTAACTCTGCCATGTGTCTATGAAGGCATGGTTTGGAAAAAGAAAGTGAGAGGTTCACTACAATGCCACCCTTCCTTCTTTTGCACATGCGATTGATGGCAACGGCTCCCTTGACCCGCAATAAGTTATAAAGCTGTACAGCTGGAATCAGACCCAATGGTTACTTCCAACAGTGAAATGACTGGTTAATTTCAATATTAGTGCACAGGAGTGAAAAGCTGTCTGCGGCTGCTGCTTTCAGCAGCGGTATGTAAAAAGGAAAAGAAAAAGGCACTTTTTGGCTGGTTGTGCCTTTAACTTGGCAAATTTCTCTATTCTGGAGGTACCCAGGCACTCCTTAAGATGTCCCCCATTTCTGTGCATGTTTGTTCCTAGAATTTTTCTTTTAAAGTAAGGCAGAATCCATAAATAAAGGCAAAAAGCAGCGCAGAAAATGATACAAACGCAAAATGTACAAAAGATGAAGAGCTATATGGCACAAAAAGAAGCTTATATCCAGAGCCAGAAACCACTGAACTGCACTTGACATGGAAAACAAAACTGTGCTCAAATCATCCCAACTGGTTTCCAGTTGTTTCTGAGCAAATGAAAAGAGCTGTGATACTTTAAACGTTGCCTGGTCAAGTGAAAATTATACAAAGAAAGCCAAATCATTCTTTCCCCATGTTAAAATTGCTATAAAACCTGCACGACAGTGTCTCCAACTCACTCAAAGAATTATTCGTCATATACAACCAATACCAACTTTCTCAGTAATTTCAAAGCACAAGCAAGTGATCGCAGATCCATGACCCAGACTGTGTTTTATTCAATATGTCTCCAAAGGGTAAAAAAATTTAATGAGTAAAACTGCAACAGAATTCCATCTTAAAGTGCTTTTTTTCTTTTGAAGTACTCATTAACTTTTTTCTTCTTCTTTAAATTGGCCTTTAATAATAAAGACTTGTATACCTACAGCACAAAGCTTTGCTTTTATTGCCCTTCCCAATTGTCCGTGGTTTTGGAAGGGTACCAGAAAATACAACCCATTCCAGAGCTCCTTGACCAAGCCATTCTGTCGGGATCACTCTCCTTACAGAGCAATCTTGCTGAGCCTTCTCATCATGACCTTTACAAATTAGCAGGGAGACATATTAAATAGAGAAGTCCTTATGTAAACCCATTCCTTCAACTAATATTTTACAATGAAATGTAAGTCATCACACATCTTTACAGAAATTGGAATATTCCTATTCAATATCATCAGAAAGATTAAAAATCTGCCCTCCATACATAAGGGCAACCGGTTTGTTTTTGTTCTTTTTCTTGTTTTCCTGTATAAAAACCAAAAGAAGAATTTTGTTTTGCAGCATCACAGAAAAGCAACAGTTTTACATTCACTCATTTAATGTTCACATAAAAATTCAACCACTAGCGTTTGTGTATTTGAGAAAATCTTCTTGACAAACTGTTTTCGGTGTCTGGACTGTCATAAAGCTACTGCAGGCGAAGATGCAGTTTTCTAGAGCATTTATTGATCTGAAGCCTTCGTGGCTAAAGAATGCTTTTAGCTTTCAGGGAAACCACCTCCTCCAGCATTGCCTCCGATCCTACAAAGCCACATCTCTTCCAGACTGTTCTAATGGCACAAGCAACGGGACTCCAGTTTCAGTAGGTACCAGGCATTAAATGTTTTGAGTGGAGCTGTTCTTGTGTTCACAGGTATCCTCTATGGGTCAACATCATCAAGGTCACTTTTAGGCTCACCAATCATCATAGGAGACTCTGAGCCCTTTCAATACACACAAGGGATGGAGAGAGAAAGATATGGCACGTTACTTTTGTAAGGTACACGGTTACTGTGTCGACATTCAGTGATGGTTCTGACCCAATTCCCAGGATCAAGTTGTCTAACAAAGCAATGCAACAGAAGATAAACATGCCCTTATTTGACTGTTACCTGCTGCAGATGCCTCTCCCCGTTCTCATTGGCTGGACTACTTTCTGACCCATTACTGCTTCCAGACTGATCTTTCTCGTTTAGCAAGGCTGTGGCATAGGCCAGGGTGTCCTGGGTTGGAAAAAGTCCAAAAGAGTGTAATGAGCCATGGTCACACCTTCATTTCATAATGTATTTCGTTCTTAAAGTTGATTCTGAAACAATATAGCTGCTGTATGAGATGGCTGAGTCACCACAGGTAATTGGGAGGTATTGACTAACACCATTCAGCAGTTAGTTCTTCCAGGAATAAGCCCAGGGTCTGTGCTTCTAAAGGAAGAATGGCCTTAAGTGCACTGGAATATGCTAAAGTTGCCAAAACCAAAGATGCTGGCTGAAAAGCAAAAAAGGAAACAAACCAAGTTTAACATCATCTCCTCAGAGTGACACATACCTGTGCTGAAATAGTTCGCTGGAAGGTTTTTGCAGTTGATGTTTCATTGGATACGTTACTCTGTGGAGCCCAATAATGTTCAGACATCTGCATAAAAGGCAAGAAAGCCACAAAATTGCTATATGAGATCTACATGTGTAAAGCCTCATCCACTTGTGATGGTAGGAGAAGCAACAAGTCTGGAGCAAGCCTTCTGAATCCATTAGCAATGAACTGCAGATCTGGGGCAAGAACCAACATGCACTTTTAATGCAGCCAGAATGGTCAGAGAGGCGATTGCCCCTCGGCTGAAAACTAGCAACCAACTCCCTTTACTTGGCGACTGTACATGTGTGCAAGTTACTGGATGCCAACTGAGAACTGGTGGATTCAGGGTTTATATATGAAGCAAAAATGGGTACAGCAGGACTATCCAGCCCTGTCAGTGCACTGTATTTCAAAAGTGGCAACAGGTTGTGCCAGCTGCACGGCAAGCATCCCACTAATTCTGCTTCCTGCGTTCAGTACAGAGGGTGTTCATATAACCAACATCTGCCTGGTGGCAGCTGGTCAGACAGAAATCAGCCTGGAGCTGGGATGTTATCGTGTTGTACATGCAGTGCTGCAAGACCAAGCATGGCCCTACTTGACTGCAGGCACATCTGAGCTTTATGTTTCCAGTGTCCTTGGGTACATATTAGAGGTGTGTTGGCTGAGAACTAAAACTACACGTGTGGGGAAAAAAAAGCTGTATGTGACAACAACTGCTTTGTGCAAAGCTGCAATGATTCCGTACGGAATCCGCTCATTTACGCATCCTCTTACATCAGAGCAAAGGAAAACTGCTTTTTGAAGTGAAACCTTCCAGCATGAATACAGTGGCACTGAAAGCTTCCCACATGGCAAGGAATAATCATTACAATCATTCACACTTGGTTTTATTCGCTATACATGCATTTAGGCCTGAAACACGTGGGGGATTACTGACGTTCTTACACGCCATCAGACTTAATTGCATCCAAATTGTCCTTGTAAATAATGAAGGGGCTTGTATTTTATCTTTAGAGTCATCTCAGAATCATATAGAGGATGGAGATTTCCTAATTCTCACTGCAAACAAGTAACAGTTTCTCTATAAAGTTACAGCCAAATTACCTTCTTTTGCAGCCACTGCACAGCCCAACTCCAGTGGTGGGAATTCTCCTTGAAGTAATCTTTCGCCGTAGGGCACCTTGGAAATGGAAATGTTATTCATTAATCATGAACAAAGCATTCTGGCAGATCTAAAAAGAAATGCAAAGACTTCTTTGTCTTTGTGCTGCTGCCCTCTGGATGCACTGTTATCACTGCAAACTCTGGCTTGAACTGTACAGCACTGTTATTAACTGAGTTAGCAAGAGCAATAAGGCCCAGTAAAGTTTACACTAAGCAGCATGCTACAAAGATTCACATATTTCAGAACAATGCATTACTGGGGCATAAACCAAGTTCTAAACAGAGAATTTAGGAATCATGATATTTCAAAGTATGGGACAGTTACCTTACATTTATCTTGGTCTTAATGCTAGGCTCCTGCTCCACAGAATGTAGCTGACCTTTGCCTTTATGAATAATTATCAGTTACATGAGAAATCCATCTTAGGTATTCAAGAGTCCACTTCATACTGCCACATGTACTATCAAGACCTTTGACACAACTTATATCACAGTAACATAAGATAAAGCTGATCAAAAGCAGAGAGCAGCAGCCTAATAGTCACAGAGGGGGCTAAGGTAGGGAAGAGGTTAAACTCCAAAACTCGTATTACTCACTTCTGAGCCAAAGTAACAAGGAACTTGACACACTGGTAACAACGGCTGCTGTCTATGTGGTTGCTGTGGTGCATCAAGGCTGTGGGAGGAGAAGGAACACACAGATTAGAAATCACAATTCAGATTCCTGTGTGCCAGCCAGGCTGAAAACATAACAAAGATGAGCTAGAATTTTAACTTGGGTGGCAGAAGTTACTTTACAGATGTTAGCATGCGTATCCATGTTAAACACTGCTGTATTGCTGCCAGTTTTGAGTACTTCCACAACTCTACTGGATTAAAAATAGATCAAAGTGAAAATGCAGTAATTCTTTCAAATGCAGTACCTGAATTTTAAACAGTTCTCTTCGAATGCAGTTCTTCCCCTATAATCCATTCTATGTTAGATAATCACTATGGTTACATCTGTCTGAAGGGAAAAAATACTGTCTGAAAGCCCCATAAATGGACCAGATCGCCAGCTTCCACCTGGATCAGAATTCGCGTAGCTAGAAGAATGTTTACAGCTTCTTCACACAAACAAGCATAGCAGCGTTCAAAAGCCATGAAACTCTTCTATGGAGATTCCGGCAAAACCCAAGGCCATTCCTTCCAGGGAGTTTTCTATACCATGAATTCCCACATTTTGGAACAGAACTGACTGAGGAGAAGCACAAAGGTTTCCACAGAGTTGCCACAATCAGATTTGCTATGCAAAACTTGCTCTGTCCATAGCACTCAGGGAAGAACATTGTAATGAAACCTCTAAAGTGGGCAAATAATTGCCAAGGAAGTGCCAATTGTCAGTTTTATTACTGCTGAAGCACAGCAGACAGTTAAAATGACAGCACTGGTGTACTGCAAATTATGCCCAAATACCCTGTTGAGGACCACAGAAAGCTATTGTTTGCTGATTTCCCTTCTGGAAGTAAAACTAGCCAATGTGATGGACAGGTTACAGTCCATTGTGACTGCAGGGAGACTGGATGCTGTTCGTTGCTGTTGCAAGGAAACTGCAAGGTAAAAGCGCAATTTCCACACTCAAAACTCATGTCAGTTCTTGAGGCCTTCAACATAAAACCCCAATTGAATAATTGCACCTTTCCTCTGTAGAGGAAAAAATGGTCATGCATTGCCCAAGTTCCAGAATGGAATTGGTCCAAGTGAGACCAATTTACCCAGAAATAAAATAACCACTTAGCTATTCTCTTACATTGCTGTATATTCTATCAGTCATACATAGAAACTACTAAACAGAAAACTATAGGAGTATAAGAAAGAAATAAAGAACAAAGCTAAATATTCCTTCCCAGTGAAACAGAATCCAAAATAAGGTGAAAGCCACAATCTGAAGCAGCTCCTCACACAAACAGCTCTGAAAAAGGTGTTCACGCTGCACTACATCAGAGGTGCTCTTTGAGCACCATGTAGCCACCCCACATTTCTCGTGCACACAAAAGCCTGTTCTCCAGGTCCACGTGAAATAAGATCTCATCACTTCTGCGACTTTTCAGTTGCTTTTGAATGCTTTAGTTAACTTCAGTAAAGTTGCTGTATCAAATAGAGAGACAATATATGAGCAGCAACAAATGGGAGCCATTTGTTAGATTATGAGTCTATCCTGCATTTAGTAGTATTATCATGCTTCCATGCTGAACTAGTTTCTTTTTATAGTAATGAGGATGCTGACAAAACAAAAAAAACCTGGTCATTTCTTGAGATATGTAGAGAATAAAAACTAAATTTTAAGGGTTACAGGATTCATAAAGCTACTCTGTTATTTTAATCCAAGGTACTTCCTTCCCCCCATCCCTTATGTATACACCCTGACCTTCTTCTTACTCCGAAGAGTTAGTTCTGTTGCTAACCTCTTTTAAGTACATAGCTACCACCCTTCTCTGGGTTCACTGACTGCTGTTGTTGGAGAGAATTCATTTTTCCTAGTTAAATTCCTTTCCACCTTGCCATTATTACAATATTCTAATGCTTATTTTGGATTTTCTCAGAGTGGTGGTGGCTAAATCAAATGTGTCGAGTTGTTTTCTCTGAGAAGTAAAACAGTTTAGAAGGATTAGAAACCAGGAGAATGTATGAACCATCATCACCACAAGGTCAGTAGGAGACAGAAGTGTTCACCCACTGGCTTACTTGCCTATTAATCCATTTTCAGTTTCAAAGGCAAATTTGATGCGCTCTACTTGTAATGGGTCTTCAATAACCTGTTAGGAAAGAAAAGATCAAAGTAAGTTGTGTGTGATCCCTGTATTTATTCTGTGGAATGGTTTTAACCACCTTAATATGAAAAATCAAGAAAGACTTGTGAAGTTTCATTTATCACTGAATTATCAAGACATTAATTTAAAGAGTAATAAAAACTCCAAACGGAAGGATTAAGAGATATGTGGATGCTGAAATGACCAATGCAGTCCCGCCTCTTTTCATTATGCACTGATACAATACCTACTCTGTATAAGTCTTTACCCTTCACCTACCAGTATCTCATGGAGTAACTGGAATATGTTTTTCAGTTCATGAGGTGGAGCAGTTTCTAGCTGAGTCTGCACGTAAGAAATATAAAGTTACTTAGATTGTAAAGAATGTTGGTGACACAAGACAGCTTTACAGATTTTAAAGAAATCTGTTCTTTTAAGCAGTAAAAACCTAAAAACCCCCAAATCCACCAACACCCTCCTCCCCAATCCAACAAACTGGACTGATTCCAGTGTCATTATAACCCACAAGACACAGTATGATGAAAGTCTGGAAGAAATACTTGGAATGTGCCGAGCAAAAATGGATAAGCAAAAAGCTTATCTTGATTATTTCCCTACCTTGATGAAGTGTAGCACAGTAAAGGAAAAGTGCTCATTACAGAAGCAGCAGTATACCACCATCTCAATGAGAATTGACAGAGATCCAGTTAGCTCTCGTAACGCATACATCACCTAAGGGAAAAGTGCAAACAATTTCAGACACAGCCATACAATTATTTTTAAGTAAGTTTGTAACAGAATGTTAGTCTTTTCCAGGAAGGATGCAGCTGCTTCTCCTAGTGCTGCACGGTGCAGCGAGCTGAAGCCCTGCCCTCAGAGCACTCTATTCAGCTCCTGCTGCTCACCTCCAAGGGCCTGGGTCAAGCATGATCCCGTAAGTCAGAGCAACTCAAGTTAGATCCTCAGGCTGAGATGGTAACTGAGGGCATGGGCACTTGCAAAATGTGTTCTGCTGCCTTTGCTGTCTTCGTAAGCTCTCAAACCAGACCCCTAAGCTTATGGATATATTAGAATAAGAAGGGGTCAAGAAGAAACCAGAAGTGCCTTCTTGTTTAGGCTCAAAATAATAACCACACACTCTTCAGCTGGCTGCTTTTTAATATTCAGTGTTTTCACGTAAGGATACTTCAAAGAAATCACATCAGACCAACTTTTAGGTTCAAGCTGGGCAGAATTTAGAACAGATACCTCCATTAAGTAGGGTTTTCCCTCAGACAGGAATAACAAGGCTTCCACTTCTTCATGGAGCGTCAAAAGCGGACCTGAAGCGGTGATGCTTAGAGGTGGACGCTGCTTAAAGAGACCAGGAGCTATAATAGCAAATACAAAAACAATCCACTAATAGATTAGTTTGTTCTACACATCTTAAAGACACTGACGCTCATCTGGCATCATTATGGTCTCTAATAACATTCACCTCAACCACCTTATGGCTCGTATGATACTGTTCCAAGTAAACTCTAACACACCTGAAGTGTCATTTACTTCACTGACAACATAAGCAAGCTGTTTAGCCTGGAGAAGAGAAGGCTGTGTGGAGACCTCATAGCAGCCTTCCAGTATCTGAAGGGGACCTATAAGGATGCTGAGGAGGGACTCTTCATAAGGGACTGTAGTGATAGGACAAGGGTTAACGGGTTAACACTTAAACAGGGGAAGTTTAGATTGGATATAAGGAAGAAGCTCTTTACAGGTGGTGAGGCACTGGAATGGGTTGCCCAGGGAAGTTGTGAATGCTCCATCCCTGGCAGTGCTCAAGGCCAGGTTGGACAGAGCCTTGGGTGGCATGGTTTAGTGGGAGGTGTTCGTGCCCATGGCAGGGGGGTTGGAACTGGATGATCTTAAGGTCCTTTCCAACCCTAACTATTCTATGATTCTATGAATGGCAAGAAGGTCAAAGCAAAATGTTTATATTTGCTATCAGCACTTTGAGCTTTAGTTTCACACTCTATCACTGTTGCACAATCAGATTCAGAATGTTTTATCATTTTTCTTTCACTTTATGACTTTTGACTGCCTCCAACTACAGCAACTTTTAACCCTAGAGAGTAATTAAGTTATTCTTTTAAAAAGTCAACTTGAAATTCCTCCTTCAGGAAACTGAAGATCTCAACTTATTCCTTTATTATCTTTATATGGAAATTTCTGTCTCTGGAGAAATACCTAAAAGAGTATTTCATCTCTTGCTATTCATCAGCTCAGTCTGAGGAAAGACCTTTCAGGCATATAGGGGAGGGGAGAAGGCACAATAATGTCATTACCAGGATTTCCACAAGCCTTCCTCCCCGAGTGCCTGTAACACTATCTGTTTGCCACAGCCTCTTGGTACATTTACAGCAAAATGAAAAGTAATTAAACACATGCTAACCATTACTGCCTTACATTCAAGGTTATTATATTTTCTTCACTAAGTTGTTCCCAGTCAAAGCAACTGAAATACCAGAAGGCAAAATCATAGTTCTTACCAACATTTCTTTGTGAGGAGACGTCAGAGTGCAAAACAAGAAGTGCTACAGTATTGTGAAGATATCCAAACTCACGTGCTTGCGCTGAACTCCACCTGCGATTCTGTTTAAGACAAAAGAGACATTTCATCAACTGTTTATCAGCTGGTTTAGTCATCTTCTGCTAAGTTAAAGCAAAGCAATGTCCTTAATAGCGCATTGCCATGTTCTAATACCTGGAAGTTGGTGAAAATATTGTTATTATCAGAAACATGATGCTCACTTCTGCCAAAATGGCTATTTTCATGCTAACTACACATAGGCAGACTAACACTTGCATGAAGTTTACAGAATAATCCAAGGATTAGTCTATCCTACCACCTGAAAAGCATTTATCCATAATTTAAGCATCATAAAAACACAGAGATGACAAACCACAGCACAACACATGCTACATAAACTTTACCTGATTACTCTGCCGGTTGGGACCAAGGAGGAAGTTGATCATGTGCCTCAAAGCAGAGTGTCTGAGAAGAAGACTGCTAGCCCTTATACCCTGCTGTATGGACAATAATAATAAGTTATATTCCTGTGCTGCCAAGAATTAGTGCTCCGGGGAACGAGAGTAAACTGCATGGGCTAAACACTGCATTTCCACTCTAAGAAATAAAATAGATTATCATACGATCAATAAGGCACACCTTTGAAAAGCCATCTCATTATATAGGGCACATGGCATAAAGTGCATAGAGCACACTGCATAAATTGCGTAAGAATCAGTGTATGCAAGATAAATGTTACATTAAAAAGGAAAAAGAACAGGGGAACAGAGAGAAGCCACACTGCGGTAAACAGTCCTGTCTACGCAGTTATTCTGCCTCCTATAGGACAAACCCCGTGAACACTAGATTTTATTTTCTATTCAGACTCTAGAAATGACATCTTGAATTAGTATGCTCTGCTGGTGTATTTTTGTGTGATTTTATTCTAACCTAGTGCTAAAAGCCATTTCCTTTTCAAAAAAAGAATAAAAAGAGAATACTCTACTAAAGTTCTGGAAGAGCCTCACTGTGCTCCTTAAACCTTTCACGAATACGGATGACTAACTGCTTTGCTATTGTCCTTTAAAATCAAAACAGCATGAAAAAGCAATGATTCCTTACCTTCTGCACAAAGTTATTGAACAGCAAAAAGTACTGAGCACAGTTTTTACAGTTTTCAGGTACATCTTTATCCAGTAGAGCAAGTAGCACCTCCAATAATTGATGTAGAGTTTTTAACTGTGGAAAAAAATGATTAATTTGAATGTAAAGAGCTGTCCAAGCCCTCACTGACAACAGACAGGCACATGCCAGAACACAGGTAACACCTGAGTTCTCTTCATACAAATTATTTGGTTCAGGAATCCCAAAGGAAATGGGTAAGCCTCTAACATTCTACAAACGACATCTACAAATGATGGTTTCCCAAGAATATTAAGATGAGCAAAATGGAACAAAACTGCACTTCCCAAACTTACTTGCCAAGATTTTCTAATAGAAAATTAAAACTTCAAAAATAATCCTACTTATGAGATAACTCAGTTTCTACTGCTACAGGCTTCTAAGCGAGGAAGGAGAACTGGTTAAAACTCAAGCTGATTTCTGGAATCAGAAAGAACACCTTTTCCAAACTATTAGAAGAATATGTGATACCAGTTTATAAGACAAGCTGAAATCAGGCAGAATTGTTTAAGTCATACTTTGAACTTAAATTCTGAGAATGAGAGCAGCGTGTTACCACCTTAGGATAGGAATAGCCAAGCATTAACCTATTCAAGAAATTAAGATCAACGAAGCATGGTCAAGAGAAGAGCCTTTCACGATGGCATTTACAAATCACGCAGCACTGTCTGCGAACACAGCAAGAGCCACTGGGTAGAGACAACCAGCATGATCGGTGGTGATGAGGTGACACTGACCTTCTCCTGATAAAGCAAGGCACTGTCGAGGGTTTTTTCAAGGATAGTGGCTACAGCAACTCGCACCTCTCTCACACTGCATTCCAGGAGGAAAGTTCTGGAAGATAAAAGGCAAAGCTGCAAAGAGAACTGGAATCAATGTGTACACAGGGTTACTATGATTAAATGCCCTGTTTGTCATTTTAAAAAGGCTAACAGCCCAGATGTCTTGTACTTCTGTGGATAAGCCTTAAGTTATTTTCCTGCTCTCCTGCTTGTCACTAGTGAGGCCTATAATATTTCTTTACATTTATTTATTCAAGTAACAAAAAAGCTATCACAGGATCCTGTCTTTCAATGCAACTTCTAAGATAGAATTTTCTTTACATTGACACATCTCTAAAGTATATCAGATCTTCAATAATTTGTCTTCAGTATTTCAAGACACCTATTAGCTGATCTTGGCCTTGGTGAGACAAAAGTATTTCCAGTTTATCTGATCTTTGTCAGGTAAGTATTTAACTTAGCCCGAACACTTCCAGCATGATGTTCTTTCCTACCACTTCCAGGAGTGACTAGACATAAACTTAAACACACTGCAAGACAGTCCATTGAATAAAACATCTGCATCCTCCTCCACATAATGCTGCACTATTTTATTAGGTTTTCAGTTACTCAGAAATCTGCACAATCAGAGAAAATAGTAGAAATAAATCCCTGATTATCTAGAGTGATGTTTAAAGAATGCACAGAGACAACTCTGTGGCCAGATCATGTTATAAGGAAGCTTTATCCGTACACGAGACACAAACCACCTAAGACAGAACTAACAGTACTTACTTTACAAGCTCCCGGCCCTCTGGCCCAACTAAATATTCAACCAACCACTGACAAGCATCAATGCTTTTGGATAGCAGCGCATCTATGGTGGCAATCCATTCTTCTGTATCAGCCCTTGAACAAAACAGGGATAACTGTCACAAATGAAAGAGAAAAAAAACCCTCCAAAACTAAAGCCATGCTTCTTGACTGCCAGATGGAAAGAATTTTTATGTTACTTGAATGTACATTTGATGGCTTAAGACAAAAACGCTTAAGAGTAGTATTTGGGAAAAACTTGCTGCCTTTAAATCCATTAAAGACTTTCCACGCCCAGTACACTACCACCAAAATAACAGAGAGCTGGGAGAGTCAGCAGACTATCAGGTTATACATGACCCTCTTTCCTCTCTCAGATTTCTCTGTGATGGGATTCCAATACAAAGCAGAAATCACAGAATCATAGAATTACAGAATGGTTTGGGTTGGAGAGGACCTTAAAGCTCAGCCAGTTCCAACCCCCTGCCATGGGCAGAGACACCTCCCACTAGATCAGGCTGCTCAAGGCTTTGTCCAACCTGACCTTGAACACTGCCAGGGATGAAACGTTCAAAACCTCCCTGAGCAAATGTATTGCTACTTCTGTAAATGTCTGTGCTACTCTCAGTATTTCAAGATGCTGCAGGTATGACAAGCATGAAAACCTCAGTCAGTTATTACAGTACAAGAGCTTACCTGAGTTTCTTCTTGGTTCGGAGATAGGTTTGGAAGAGGAACTGGACTGCCAGCTGTAAGCTCACCTTTGCCATGCATGGATAATAAGGATGCTTTACCTTAGTCTGAAAGAAACGTCAAGTTTACTTTAGCAGAAGTATGCCTGCAGCACAAACACTGTCTCTTAAACACATCAACATGCTCTATTCAAGTAATTGACTTCATTTGGAAAAACAAACCAAAGCACTTTTCTGCGCTAAAAACAGTCTCCAGTGCTGACTACGCTGGTTAGCAAATATGCTAAAACGGGAACAAACTTGCGGTAAGACCCACTAAATCTGTGGATTTAAGAGATTTAATAAATGCAGGTTTATTTATTACTTTATTTAGAAGAACTTAATTAGCAAATGGTATTTCCTACGTATGTCTATCAACTTTGAGGTGACTAATACCAACGTCTGGATTTTCCATATAGAGAGGAATTTCTGTCTCTAGAGCTCAGTTTGCACCATCAAAAAAAGGTGGATGTTATTTGATAAGTTTTAGTATGGCACAGTGTTTCTCCCACTACTAGAACAGGAGGCTGGAGTCTGCTTTGAGACAGATGTTGTTATCAGCATGAAGAATTACTAGAAATAATGAATTGCTCAGCTGGAAAAGCAAAACCATGTCAATCTTTCTCTTCCCGTTTTTCTCGTTGTGACCCAGATAGCTGCTGTGGCCCTTTCTACCCAACATATTCCGAATAATCTTAAGATGAAAACCTAGGTACTTACAGCATTCAGTGAAGCTAATGACAGCACAAAGCTGAAGTAGTCACTACTGTATACATCTCTATTTTTCATAAATTTCAAGTTTTCATCTCTCACCATCTGTAAAAGAAGACAAGAAAGCCTAAAATGCAGTCAAAGTACATTTCTCTAACTAAAAATGTGTATTTTATGTAAATACATGTGGTGTTTAAAAACCAGTATCAGACCTATCCTGTTCATGTTCTGAACCACTGCTCCGGTGAAGGGGAAAATACATATAGGAGACTTACAAGATTTGTACACTCAAGGATATTACAAAACATAAGACAACAGATAAGTGACTTAATAAGCATTTGGCCATTAAGGGAAAAGAAAAAGCAAGAAGTTGCTGATAAGTTCCATTTTTTGCTTGCTTTTAATAAAAGAGCTGAGAACATCCTTCAAACCTGAAAGGCTTGCTTAGCAAATTTACATGTGCAGAGCAAGGAGCCATGGTGTAATTATAAGCTGCATCCACAATCATATATTTAAATAATATTAATATCTGCCATTTTACAAAAGAGATTTTGCTGAAAGACCTTCAATAAATCTGAGCCAAGTCCTGTTTACTGTAATAATACAATGCTGGATACAAGAATGCCTAAAGTAATTATCAATGCCTTATACAGTCCTCCTGAAGGGCCATACATAGCCAGCAGTTTGTTGTGACTGTGTATGTGATGTAGGCTCTCTGGTGTATGTGCAGATCAGCAGGATTCTGTGTGGTTCAGAAAGCCAAGTACATGCAAGACTGCTCCCTTGCCTGTATGGACCAGAGCTCCAGGCCTGCTGACCAAGATGTTCCTCTTATGACAGAGGATACTCAGGCTCTACTGTTCTCTCACTGCTCAGCCAATGCCATCACACCTCTATTTTCAGTCCTGACTTGCAAAGTTGCCTTCAGTATCTGTGTTTTCCCCTCTGAGATCGTATTCAGTATTACATAAACTAACAGACATGAACAGAATTGAAGCTGCGTTTTGTTTCTCTTCTACATTCTCGTTAACTCAAGAATTTAAGGATGACTGTAATTTGCCATCAACCCCATTACTCCTCAAGTGTACTTCAAACGAAGCATCTTCTTTGCTCTTATCTCTCCCTGCTTGCACACTGACTGCTGCCATATCTCATGTTTGAATAATTTGCCTGCAGTTTCTTTTTGAAGAATGATGGCTCAAGTTTTATAAGAAGGGACTGCAAAACTTAACAATAATGTACCACTGAGCAGCTTACTAAAAACTATGTGAAAACCTGAATTATTTCCTAGCTTTGCTTGCAATGGAATTACTTCAAGGCCACCTTCAAAGTTCCTGTGTTCCTCCTACTACGTGCTTAAATTTCCTAGCAGCAGGATTCAGTTGCCACTTGCAACTGACATATCTACCTGATATATCCGCACAGGCATTTTCTCTACAAAAAGCCCTTTTTTCTCTCCTTTTCGAACCAGCTTGGTCAAGATGGAGAGGCGGTCACTGTTGGGCCTATGGGGTCGAGGTGATGACTGGGGTGAGATTTCTGGTGAAGACGGAGCAGATCTGAAATATACACAAGCTCAGAGTGAATAACAAAATCCTATGACAAATCTACAGTTCAAGTTTAAAGTGCCAGTATTACCAGTGTAATCTTAAGGCAAATAGAGATGACAGTCTAAATACTTCTTGAGGCTGTCAGCTTGAATGTTTTAACTGCAATAGTGACAGCAGTATGGAAAAGGGAATTATAAAGGCAAAAAAAGGCTATTCATTAAGCAGCTTAAAACCCAAAACAACAGAAGGGTCAGTATACTCCTCTGTTGAACAGGAACTCTCAATTTCTTAGACTAGAAACCTTTGCGGACACAAGAACTTACAATGAGAGGTCCTCAGCTTCCTGGCGCACAACACTCACTCGACTTTTCTTTGGTAAGACTGGAGAGTTCTGATCAGACACTCTCTGGTAAAACAGCATATAGGCATTCCAGTAGCGCCGACGCACATCAGGGTAAGGGTTAGCTGGTGGGAGAAAAGGCATTCGATGAAAGCCTTTGAAGGCTTAGTACCTTTTTCATTCCTATGGGGAAGTGAAACTGGGCGCGCAAGTAGTGTATACTGTGGCACTATAAGGCTGTTTGTCAGATCAAAACATCAGTCTATGTTAGCAAATAACAAAAACCTGAATGAAAAAGTATTTTTTGCAAGAAGCAGATGTATTTTTAAAAGA
>WYDI02003198.1:24498-35532 GCA_009867235.2 Psittacus erithacus
ATCAGTCTATGTTAGCAAATAACAAAAACCTGAATGAAAAAGTATTTTTTGCAAGAAGCAGATGTATTTTTAAAAGATAATTGCCAGAATTATGAAACAAATGAATACTGGTGGAGAAGTATTTGGAATTAATTCCTTAAAGTGCTGAGAAGCTTAACTACATGATGCCACACCATGTTCTATGCACCATCATTTTCACTAATCTAAAAGAAGGCCTTTTTGGGGTTTTTTAGACTACTTTAACAAGGTGCTATTTTACTTTTAAATCTCCTCTGCTACCAAGTCTACAAAGTGCTAACAACAGTGAATATGGTTCAATCAATATTAACCTGTATACAAGCTGTTATGTCCTTCAGTAAAGAGAAGACTCAGGGAAAAAACCCTGCTTTATAAAGATTATTAGACTAAGCAACTCAAAGTAGATACAATGAACTGAGCTCTACCTCTACTGAGAACCAGTATGAAACATAAAGCTACTGTAAATCAATCTGTAGTACTGCTTACATTGATCATAGACTTTAGGTCTATACTCTCCACCAAAACATTCATACTCCAGGGTTTCATCAGTTAAATCAAATTCTTCAACAACGGTGTCATTAAATTTATACCACTTTCCTTTTCCACAGCTCCTGTGATCCAAACAGAACAGAAACACAGAAACAAAGTTACTTGGTTGTCTAGTAAAAAACCAAGCCACCCTGGATCCCCTAGAAATGACAAACCTGAACTCACATTTGCTTTAACAGTTAATAGAAAGGTTAGTTCCATCAATACCGAAGTCGCATTAAAAAAATAAGTACGATTAAAAACTGAAGCACATCACCTGCAACTATGTGCCACAGGAAGCCCTCAAACTGCAGTACAAGGAACACAAGAATTGCTGAGACTTTTATAATATGGTATCCCTTATCATTGTGCTATTAACACTCATGATATTGGGTATTAAGAAAGGGAAGAGTGCTTCCCATAGAGCTCTGAATGGCTCACTATACCTTCCCAAAACAAGCAGACTTTAGACCACTTTCAATGCCCCCAAGCAAATCTTGTCCTTTACCTCCTATCCTTTATAAAGGAGTAGTAGTGACCTGCATGTGCCTGGCCACTGTGAACAATCACACCAACAAGCTCATAGTTTTCTGTAGGGGCAACTTTCTTCCTTGGAGAGCCTCCGCCTCCTTGATCTGTGTTTCTACCATTGTCTCCCACTTCTGAGGATGAGTCCTGGCGAGCCATCCCTGACACAGTGTAAGGTTCCATGTTCAGCATCCAGGGAAACTGTCGAAAGAGATTATTTCAGATTAACTCAGAGATCATATCACGTACATGTTTAGTGTAACCTCATGAGAACTGTATTAATACTTCCCACACTGGGAACTCCAAAGAAAAACATGTTACTTTAACTTTTCGTCCTTATGACGTAGAAATTAAATGTATTTATGGTTTATGGAGGTTTTTGATCTTACTTTCTGCAAGGACCCCAAGAATGCTGCAGACAAGTAAAGCTCTAAGGAAAACTAGCTGCTTTCTGTAGCATAATCATGTTTTAAGCGTGCTCAAAACCCCCGTATCAAAAAGGGGGCAAAAGAAAGAAGAATGAATAGGTAGAGTGAGAGTCCACTCCACAAAGCAGTAGGGGTGTGCCATGAGAAATGTTTTCTTACCCTTATTTGCTCATCATATTTAATAGAACGTCCACTCTCCCAGTCAAAGCCAAATCTCATCAGGTGAATCACCAACAGGCTAGGTAAGACCTTAATGCATGTGCGCTTCACTGTAGTTCTCTTAAAAAGAAAACAAGATATCACCTCTATCTATATACCTCAAACATTCTGAAGTGCTCTTTTACAGGTGCACCATTCCAGCCATCTGGAATGAATGTACAACACAGCCATAGGAGGCAGGGTGACCATAGGATGACTGTAATACATGCAAACAAAATATGAGTACAGGTATTACAGAGTTCGTGCAGTGGGCTGTATGTTACAGAACATTTTACCACCATGCCATCCCCCTCAATGTTCAGTTCACAATAGGAGTTACAGGGAACAAAGAATGCTGTCTGCATGCATTTATGGAGTTAATGTTCTGATTATGTCTTCAACATGACAGAGTAAGCAGGGCCTAAGCATAGCTTCTACGCTGGAAGAAAACACCATGGCACAGCTGAATCTTCTTTCACATACACAAAAAACTAATACCTTTTCTTTGCACTTTTCACAGTAGTATGCATTGCTTCCTTCCAGAACCTCTCCTCTAACAAACTGATCCAATGATATTTCCAGACTTTGACATGAAGTCACACCTAGGTTGAGAGCCATGAAGGCTTCCTCACGCTCATACCTAAATTCAAGAAGAAAAACAGTCAAGGCATTGACAGAGTAGAACTTGAATTAACAAGACTTATACTTAGGAAAGAATACTGCATTTGCCCCATAGCTATCAACAGCTGCGACCCTATTTTGGCCTACTTATTTTAATAGTTATAGGAGCACATTACTTTGTAACTAACGCACTGAATTTAACGTTACCTGTGAGGACAGTCCTTGCAGATCTTCTGATCAGAGAAGATCCCTTGAAAAGTATTCTTAAATATTTGGTCTCTTCCTATTTTCTGTTGGAGATGTAAAATTAGACATCAGTTGGATGCATTGCATGGAAAAACCAAGAAAGCAATAGGAATTTTAAACTTCTGAATACTATGGATACTAGCGGAATGGCTCTCTGCCTTCTTTTCTGAAGAACAAAGGAGAAGGAGAGGAAAAGTACTAAGGAGAGGCATATAAACAAGGAAAGAAATCCCTAAGGATTTTACCTTGAGGTACTCATCCATTTGATCTATAAGACTGGTGAAGAACTCATAAGCATCTTGCTGCTCTCTAACGTACAGTTCCTTATTCCACATCTTGAAAATCTATATAAAGTATAAATGTATATATGAAAAGGTAGTTCTTCCATATACATATCACTGAAAAAAGTGATTTTTTGGAAGAAAGTTACTTTTACATGTTTTGACTTTTTGAAGTAGAACTGACCTTACACCTAGATATTCTACAATGAGAAAAGGCTGAATAAATAACTTATGTGGAACGCTATATAACCCTAACAAGAAGACATAATACCTTCCAGAAGTTCTCAGGTACGTAATACTGTAGCTTGCTTTCCATCAAATGACCAAAAAGAGATTGAACTTGATAGAACACATTGTCATCTGGATTGTCTGTATCATCATCTATGGAAAGGAAAGCCTGGAAGGAAATAAATAACCTTATGTAGTTGGTTCTTGGCAAAATTATTACTTGAAGTTATGACACACAGCACAACAACTTGTAATTTATGTATTTATCATGAGCATAGATTTATGCACACACACATACATACACAGTTTTGGGTTTACTTAAACAATTCATTTATAAACAGTGCTAAATTGAACTTGCAGTTCAGGTGACACCCATTCCAAAACAAGGACTTTTAATGGATGTTGAACCAAGTACCTCTGGAAGACCTGGCTGCATATATAGCTGCTGGAAGACGGCATTCATGTAACAAGTAGCACCACCATTCTTCAGACCCACAAATCCTGAAATGGAACGACTATCCACTGGTGGAAGATACTAGAATGACAAACAGTTTTTGTTCCAGTAAGTTATAAAAAGCATGAGACTCCAACAACATACTATAGCTTTTATAATCACCATCATATAAGCTGTTAAGAGCAGTTTAATGGAAAACCAAGATTACAAATTCTGAAAGATAGCAAGAGCACTATATTTAGTGTTTTAATTGTTTAACACTTTGTACAAAACTCTTAAAAGTAGCTTAAAACAGACTCTCTGGAGAATTTGCTTCAGAGGAAGATCACATGGGTCTGCATTTACTCTGTGTTTTGTCATTTTAAACTGAAGACCATGGAGATGTCATGAATGCACTTAAGTGGATCATACACAGTACTCCAACCCATGCTAACACGTATCAAAAAAGGCTTCTTGCTTACGTCAAACTCCTTGGTAAGTGCAGGGTCACACTGGTGATGCATAGAAAGCAGCTCTTTTGTAATAAGCTGGAGATTGGAAGGTGAGCTATCAGCCAGCATTACTAACACTTCATAAGCAGCTAATCGGCTATCTGCTGTGCTGCACCTAAAAAGAAAACCACATTTGAGATCTATTTTGTAGATGACTCAATCATTTCTAATTCCAGAAAGCCACATTACCCAGAACAAGTGGCAATTAATGTTCAAAACGAACACTTTAAATGATAGAACACTCCTGAGAGACTGCAGAGTGCTATTTTTTCTTTCTTGGGGAAGGGGAATGGGGAAGAATCAAATCACAAGATCAGCACTAGGAACATTCCTTTAAATAAGCCTCCCTTACTGACATGGAGACACTTGTTAACATTCAGTAGCAAGGAAGAGTAGATGCCCTAAAAGAAGACACAGAACTGGTTGTACCTTGAAGGAGACAGCCAGATACTCTCTACCACAGCAACCCTGATACAGACATAATGACTGATTTACAGGGATACAAGCTTTGAAAGAGCTAGACCAGACAACTTGCTACAAGATATGACCTTAGACCTAAGCTGCGCTTAGACCAGTACAAAACACTTGTACTTAGCTTTTTTCTGTGCATCAAACATTCTTCTAAAAGCCAAAGAAAAGGCCTTATTTACTTTAAGCAAACAAAAGAGCATGCTTGAGATAACTGCACTGGAGCAAAGCTGGAGCAAAACACTAAGGTGTAGCAAGTCCCATTCAGTTCAGGGGGTGCTAAATGCTCCACTGGAACCTTCTTAAGGTATGTGGAAAGGTGGTGTGAATATGCCTGATCCAACTCGAACACCAACTAGTCAGTGTAATGCAAGCAATCCAGCTGCAGTAGCACAAAACTGCACATGAGCTAATTTACCCACCCCTTCAGATATTGTATGTCAATAACAGAAGGCAAGTGTGACAGGAAAGAGAAAGCCCACTCTTCTTACCACCCCCATTTGATTTATTCTGGACTACTTATCAGCTATGTCAGGTGCAAGGAGACTTGCTTGGCATTAGCTTTTTGCAGAACACATTTCTTTTGAAGGGGAAAAGAAAACAGTGGAACTTCTGAGATTCTCATTTACAAGGGGCTTGGACACTTAATTTCCTGCTCATGCTCCAATTTAGCCAACTTCCAAAGTGATGATGAGCTAAAGGAGTACTCTTTGAAGTTAGTGCTCAGTTGTGCTTGCAGTTCATCACTGATGCTTTAACAGTGCACAGACTTTGGTAGTACGGAAAAGCAAAGATTTTGGGTCACACAAAACTTATTAAAATGCTATTTGGACACTTATGTTGGAAAGGTAGAGAACTAGAGAAACACTCCAACACTGGTAATAAATCCTAGAATCTCTAGCCCCAGTGCAACGTCTTAATTTGTGAAGGACAAAACCCAACATAAAGAGAAACCAAACAGTTTTTACTTTGGATGGAAGTCTTGCTGGCTGATTGCAGCACTGCCTGCTGGAGAATGGCTATTCAGAATGATCCTGGATGCTCGGAAGAGGAAATCATCCAACAATGGCTTAATCAAAGATGAACCTGTAACACCAGTAACCCACACATACTGTTAAATACTTGTATTATCACTGCAAATGTCAAAAGGTGTTCTGTAACAGCAAAATCACTTAATAGCACTGTATCAGCAACAAAAAGATCCAAACATTTCATCAGATGTCAAAGGTACAACAAAGGTACTGCCAAAACTACTCCTTAAAGATCTGCATCACTTCTATTGATGTGTTATGTCTTCATGCACACTGTCTACTACAGTCATCAGCTGGTGCTGATGTAGAATTCACACTAGTCACTTTAGATTAAAAAGGAATACTTACCAACCATTTCCTTTTCTGCCCCACAGAGTGAAAGAAGAGTCTTGATGAGCCTCAAGTGTCCTGCTAACAGGATGTTATCAGCTTCACTGGTTTCACATTCAGCTGTGCGGTTGGGTTCAAAGTTGTCTAGCCAGGTGATCTCATCTTCTAACATGGCAGCTGGGCTTATCTTTAGCTGTTCCATTTCTGATGCTGCAAGAGGAAGAGAAAACAAAAATCAACAGCTCTTTAAATGCAGAATACAAAGAATTTCAGGCAGTTTGGTAATGGTCTAGTTTGCCCCACAATGTGCGCAAAGTGTAACTTCCACAAAGGAACTCAGTTCACTTTCCAAAAGGAGCGAGCTGCCTTGCTGTTACTCAATGCAAGAACAGTCCATGACAGGCATTAACACAGGACAGCCAGCACACCGGCAGGTCACATTGAGTCCGTGGTGTAGTTATCCCTCAGGAAAGGCAATTCTACATCTTATCTACAGAAGGAAGACATGTTTGGAAGCTGCCATTAGAATGACACGTGTGCCTCTACATACTTACATGTGAGGTCATCCAGTAACTGACATCTCAGGTCAAAATATTCTGTGCACTGGGACAGAAGTCTGAAACAGGTACAAACAGAAGAAAGGCTTAATTTAAAAGCAGAAACTTCTTTCTAAGCAGCTGCCATTAAGGCCTATGTGCTCTGTCCATGTAGTTCAGAACAGCACAGTTACCTAGGTATGCTTCTGCATATGCTTTATGCTGCAGCTTTAAAACAAACTCCTCCCCAACAGCTACTTCTGAATGTTAAGAATAACATTTAATCGTGATTTCTTCCTTTACCTCTTAACAATTTCAGTTAATTATCATATGATGATAAAACAGGTTTTAACTTCTCAGTTACTCCTCCATTCAGATTCCTTTAGAAACTGCTGTTTAAAATTACTGTTAAATTCCACAACCTTTGGCTGGTCAGGGACAAGTTAACAAGACTGACATCTACAGGTTTTAAAGGTGCAATGGGTAACATAAAGAGGAAGATAACAGGTGAAGTCATGAGTTCAGACACCACTGAAAAGACCAGATCCTTTAGGACTGGTTTCTGATCTGAACCTATGCAATACTATCAAATAAATTCAGTGTTACTGTTATACATCCCATTGCCATTATGCCTCACGAAGGATTCCAGCCAGGTTCTGACTGCCATGATCACACCTCAGAAAGAGCAGGCCAGTTTAATTTGGTAAGTCAAATAAGCTGAACTATAAGAGTTCACCAAGGAAGAGCTGTACCTTTAGAATTCAGCTTTATTTCCCTTCAATTTACATTCTTCCAAAACTATGTGGGGTGTGAAGAGATGTCTACTTTCAACAGACTTGCAAAACCTTAATCCACTGTGCCTCAGCTCCCAAAGCATTCCTTACTTAAAAAGGTGACAGATTTCCTTCCTCAATAAAAAAAGCATTTGACTTACCTCTGGTTGATTCCTCTCATGATGCTGGTTGGTGACCAAAGAGGCAGCTGGGCACCAAGAACAACACTCAGGAGAAACTGGTTTGGCTTTTGTACATCTGGGTGAGCTGATGTATCAGTCTGACTAAGGGTGTACAACTGGTCACAGGCAACACGACGAATCTGAAGCAGTGTCAAACATTAGCAGTTGCTCAAAAGTTGCAAACAATACACTTATGTTTTGGTAGAGAGCTAACAGAGAAAACAGGCATTGAAAACCTTGTGTAAACCAGACTATGAGCTTTGCAGCCAGGGCTTCTCTATAGGGATTTAGGAATCCACTTTCATCCCTGAGCTAAAAGCTCTGATGCTTTATTAAACACAGATTATAAATTCGGATAAGGGGGAAAAGATGCAAAGACTTCATGTAAAATACATGAGATGCAATGTAATAAAGTAAGCATGACTTGAAATCTCTAGATTTTAAAATAAACTTAAATCAGAAAGAATGAATTTTAGGAGGGATCCAGCATTTGGAAGAACTTTTCCGAAGTTTAGAGAAGTCCACTAAAGCTTCCCCAGATCTTTTGGGATGAAAAGTTACATGGAACTTTTCCTAAAGTTCTACAGAACTTGCCTTACTAAATTGAGAGTATTTTTAAGACTAACCACAGCACAGCCCTGGGTACCCCATGGATTAAACAAGCCTAAGGAATGCAATACTTCAGCATTTTCTATCAACACATCACTAGATACTGGAATTACTAACAGTTACACAAAGCTTATTCATTCAAACACAAAAACCTCTGGCAGTACCTGTTATGAACAATTTCATCTTCAGGCCATATTAAATGATCAAAGTTTAAATGTTTCAGAAGTACAACAAGAAGCTTTCAGACCCTCACCTCAGCACTTGGTGATCCCAGCAGTATGTCAATGATGAAATCAGCAACACAAGGCAAATTGTAGAAAGATCCTAGAGCAGAAATGATTTAAATAACTTAAAATATTTAAATAATTAAAAATAAGCCAGACACAGTCTTACATTAATATACTACAGCACCCAGAGGACATCGCCTCCATCAACACTGAAAAGCAGTAATGCCTATTTGGGTATTTCCCCATCTGCTCCCTCTGGCACCACATTAGAACAGCATTTTCCTTCACCTTCCACCACCACCAGTATCTACAATTCCTGTACACAACGATTCAAGTACTAAGTTCTAGCTATGCAAACAGCAGCAATTACATACTTCAAAGCCAGTGCAAATATTTATATACTGGCAGTAAGTCAGCTTTCCCAAAACATGCCTTGTTCCATGCCACCTATTCTTCAGTCCTGTAAAGAAATCCCTGTATTTTTTAAGAGGTTTTGTGTTTTTAACCTGAGCTGTCTCAGCTTACAAAGCCAGAAGTTTCTCATCATTTTTTTGTACTTGTCTTCAAAAGCCCTCCCCCTTTACTTATATTCCAAATAGTGAGTAATCCAATTCTATTTCATACCTAGCTGCTGACTGCGTAGCTGAAGGCAGGTCACTAAGAGGGACAAGGCTTCTCCAGCAATCAGAGCATCTTTGGTGGATACAGACTGCTGTCGCACACAGATACCAGCGTGCAGTGCAGTCGGCTCTCCTTCGCTTCCTGAACTGCAATTACTTCCTGCATTGAGAGATGAACAAGTGCTGTATTCCATTACATTCTTCGGATGTTTTCAGCTTCTGGTCAGTTCTCTGCAATTTCAAAAACTTCTCCAAATGCCACATGAATGTACAGCATTTTGCTCAGATTTGTGTCATTCAGTTGTATAATATTCTGAGTTGGAAGGGACCCAAGAGGATCACTGAGTACAACTCCAACAAATTCAGCTTCAATTAAACATAAACCAAATACTTTCTTTAGGTTGGTTTAGAGACACAGTTAACTTACCTGAGCTGCTAAGTCTATTTCGAATCCCAGCAGGAAATAAACTGTTGCTCTCTTTTATTGGCTGACTACTTCCCACAAGATCCAGTCGTCCTGCAGCAGCAGCCCAAGAGAGCCTCATGAAACAAGCCACTGTGGAAGTGAAATCATTCACCTCCATAGTCTGAAGGAACAAGAAACAGCAGTTATTTCTACAATCAATATTCAACAGCCCTCATTAATCACAAGGATAAGAGGAATGTATCTTCTGAATCATGCCAAATTGACATTTGGATTTGTTTTCCTCTCTCTTTTCTAAGTAGGCTCAAGGATACAAGAAACTTTTTGTTTGCAAGGAGAGATTAGTATTGCTGCCTTAATATGAGGCAGTTCAAGCTCTTCACTAGGGTAGGTATCCTTTTCACCTATCTGGAGTTAGGCATGCCGATTTCAATCACATAGATCCATCTGGGAAGCACTGCCCAAGAACCTAACATAGCATGCTCTTTACATGAACTATGAAGTTTCTTTCAGCTGGATTCAACTTTAAAGTAGGTTGAGTTCTTGTCAGATTAGTTTTAGCAAACAGGCAGTCTCAGATTAATCACATTGACATGCCTATAAAGGGGAAAATAGCATTTTCCTAAGGTGTTGAAAATAAGAATTTCATTTTTTCCCCCAGGGTACCATCAAGCTCATTAAAAATTAACTTTGTTATTTGAAACAAAAAACTTGCCCAAAATTTGGAATTCAAAGAAACATGGATTATCAGCCACAAGTTCAAACAGGAACCTTCTTCCTATTCACAGAAAGTAACTAAGATCTTAGAGTTAAGCATGACTAAAAATAAATCACAAGTGAGATTTATATGTAGATCCACTTCTGGGGTATTGCTTCCCTTTGTACTGCCAAAATAATTTCTGAGGCTATGTTAAAATCTGGATCAAGACTGGGGTAAGAGACTGATGGTCAAGATTTTCAGAGGATTCAAATGGAGCCTGGGAAAGAACCTGTGTAAAAGGTGGAGTTTTGATTAAAAATCCAAGAGTTATAGAGCTGTCACTGGAGATGACAGTGCTACATGACCACAAATCATCAAACACTTTCTTACTTGTATGGCAACTCTTGCTGCTGGTATGATTTCTTCTACCCTAATGGAGGATCTATCAGACACAGAGAGCTGTCGGTAGGATGACTTCTCAGGTGTTCCACAAATGGACATCTGCCTACTTGCTTGTCGGCTGACATTACGGAAGGGGCGTGAGGACAATGCTTCTACCCCATCTTTAATGAAATCCTCATCCAGTAAGGTAGGCATTGTCTGGCCAACAAGCAAGAACCTACATTCACAGAGCAAAAACGTCAGGCTCATTTTGGAATGTCCACAGCAAGTGAATGAAACAGAACTCAAAGTACTAATTAATCTTAAATATTACAAGCTGCACTCTAAAAGCCAAGAAACCAGCACTTTCACTAATGAAAGGCAATTACATACCTTGCAAGCTGCAGGCAGATGGAATAGACTCCCTGTCTTGTTTCGTAGTCTACTTCTGATGGGATGGAATCTCTCTGCATTACATTCACCACCAAACTTAAAAACAAATCAATAAAACAGACTCCATTTAAAAGTGTTTTACATTAGGACAGAATTGCAATTAATTTCTTTCTATCCTCCCCTCCTCCTACTCACAGTCAGATGAGTGCCAGTTCAAACTTCCAATCTGTCATCTTTGGAGACAAACATCCCCATTTTCCCCTTTTATATAAAATCATAGAGTAGTTAGGGTTGGAAAGGACCTTAAGATCATCCAGTTCCAACCCCCTGCCATGGGCA
>WYDI02003200.1:0-34778 GCA_009867235.2 Psittacus erithacus
ATTTATTTTATTTTATTTTTATTTTAATATTGTATTTTTTTTATTTTTATCTTATTTTATCTTATTTATTTATTGTTTTATTTTCCTTTAATTCTCATTTTCTTGTCCACAGATGTGTTTCATTGGTGCTTCCCTCTTTCGAGGCTCCAGCTTCTCCTTCTCCCTCACTGCACTTGCTAATGCTGGGCCAGAGGGAGAGATGTGCTGTAGGGGCCTTATTTTCACTTTTGCAATGGCTGTTACCACGACCATCGAGCATCTGAAGAAGCCCTTTCTTAGAGGTGGTTTCCCCAGCATGGCAGTGATTTCAAAGCTCTGATCCTGCCTGGAAAGCAAATGAAAGTGCAGTGAAAGTGGAGCTGGAAAACCCCAGGAGCCGCTTCTCCATGGGGAAAGTGTGAAGGCAGACACCCAGTTCATGGCCAGGAGCTCCTTTGCATTGCTGGGAATGTTTAGCCCCTATAGCCATATATCAGGACAGGGTCCCCCAGCACTCACCTACAAACTCACCTCTCAGCATAGACCTTTCTTGGCCATTTCAAACTGGAAGAAGGCAGATCCTAGCTTCCAGACTTTTCTGTCTTTCCAGGGTTTTTTCCTCTTGGACAAATCAGAAGGAAACCTGGGTTTTTGATCTGAGCTCATCCCTCAGCAATGAGGCTTTTTCATTCCCTGACTGCTTTTATTCTGGGTAGGGGTGTGTGTGCATGGGGAAGGGTGACAGATGAAATAGATGTTTATGCCACCTCCTTTGGCATTAAAACAGCGAGTGGGGAATGTGTGAGCTGCCAAAGCCATTTATTTTTATTAAACCCAGTTTCCACAATAAGAAACACTCTTCATCATGCTTCTCACTCCTGCTGCAGGATGCTCAATGCATGCAGTTCCCAGGAGGATCTGACCCTTAAAAAGCAGGAATCCAGCTCAAAAGTCCTTCCAAAATACCTGTGGCAGGACACTGATGACCCAAAACACTGCAAAACCTGGAGAAAGCTTTCACTTACCTTTGCACTCAGCTTGCACAAAGCCTGTGTTCTGTGGATTTGCATTGCTAGCTTGTGATGGGAGCAAGGATGCTGTGGCTTGGGATGTTGCATTGGTCCCCATGTGTTCACTCCAGTGTTCCTGCTGAGTCTCTGTGAGCAGGCCTGGCTGCCCTGTGGCTCTGTTTCTCTGCTCTTGCTCCAGGAACAGTGACCTGAATATGAAACAGGGCAAATCATGCCTGATTTTGGCCAGAAAATGGAGCCAGTCTGAGAGGGAGCATGCCCCAGCTTACCAGCATTGACTGGGCATGCTGTGATCCCAGTTTTAGATGAACAAAGAGAAACCCAGCAAGCAGATGATGCCCCAGAAGATAGTATTAGCCTTATTTGGTCCTTAACTTACTGTGATGAGCTCAAGGGAGGTGCTGTCAACATGGACTGATGGGTGAGAGGAGGATATAGGACAATGCTGGTTGTGGGGATTCTACTTACTGCAGAGCTGTGATTGCTGGGCTGCTGGCTAGCCCCCAACTCACTTATGTCGACACAAGAGGTGCTGCAGAGGCAAGAGAAAGCGCATTTCCACCACCAACTCACTCAATTTGGGCGCAAATCCTCTCTCTTTGTAAACCTTGGTGTATTCTTCCTGCAGCCCCTCCACCAAAAGCATCCAGGAGCCAGGCAGCTGTAGGCACAGGGATGTAGGTGGAGATGGAAACCCTCCATGGGCAAAGCAGCCCCACTACCTGTGTGTGTGGGTGACTTGGGCGAGGTGTTGTTTAGCAGAGGTTGCATGCCAGGCGCTGGAGAGCCTGCCAAAGTAAATGGCCATGCTTCCTACAAAAAGAACTCCTTCTGAGTGGCCAAGCAATTGGTAGACTTGCTCAGGGACACGTCTCGCTTTTACAGAAGTGTTTTGGGGAGGAGGAGCTAGAAACGACAGAGTGGGTTTTGTGAGATGCTGCGGTGCTGCAGGCAGCCCCTCTGAAAAACATGAGTTTTGGGGAGGGCATCCTGGGTCTGCTCCAAAATACAGCTTTGCTATTGAAAGGAAATACAAATACACACCCATGTATAAGCATATGTACTACATGCTCCAACCACACAAAGAGGTGTGGTTGTATTGCATTTCTCCAGAATTTGGCCAAATAAAGCAGAATTGAGAACACGACTCTAAGAATGTGCGTTTGCAAATGAGATTTTATTTTGCCTCAGGAAGGAGAGGTTTGCAGAGGCTCAGTGAGGATGTGTGAGGCCAAAAGGCTATGGGCTCATAGAGTGCCATACTGGTCCTGGCTGGCCAGAGCAACCTCCTGCCTCCTTCCCAAGCACCACTTCATGGAGCAGCCTCCTGTGTTATGTTATATGTGGTGGTGGTCCTACCAGCTTAGCATCACCGCCTCATCCCACCCTGGTAATCAGATTATCAGAGCAAATAAATGAAAGCAGAGCCCATGGTATAGGTGTAATAGGACCAGCTTGGCCCAGCTGCGCTTGAGGGTAAAGAGCAACTCTTGATGGTTAAAATTAGTGGGAGCATAACTAACACATGCATGATCCCAGTTCTGGCTTTTCTGCTTGCCCAGAAGACAGATGATTTATTTGAACAGGAGCTCTTGCAACTGGAGATCTCTTGTAATTGATATTTAGGATTATTTGTGGGGGCAGAATTACATACAGAGAAGTAATGGTTGGAAATGGGCTGTGCACGCTCTGGGGGAAATGAGTCATGCTCAGAGGCAAAAACCCCTTCCCTGGAATCTGTGAATGCCCTCGTGTCTCTCAGAGATCCTCTTTACATCCTCCCTTGGTCTGAACACCAAGCAAGTGTCATGACTGGAGTGTGCTGTAATTTAGTGACTTTGTCCAAAGGAAATTATTTTGCTCAAACCAAGATAAATTTAGATTCTTCTTCTCAGCCATTTTTCTTTCCAGGCAGGTTTTGTTTCTCCTTCTGAGTGTGTCTTCGTGTTTTCAATTGGAAATAGAGGGAAAAAGTCCCCCTAGTTCTCTTGGCAAACCATTCTCCTCTTGCTGCCCCCTCCATGAGCCTGGCTGCAACGCATAAATGCTACACATCCCTTGTCAAAGTCTAAATGAAATCTATTTTATGGATTTAAAGGATGCTGGAAGTGTTGAGAAGCTGCCCCTGCCCTTTGTGGAGGCCCACAGAGCCTCTCCTGCTAAGCCTGTTGCTTTGACTTCATCTGGATTTATCTCTGTGTCACTGCAAGCATAATGTGTCTCTGAACCCCTTTGAACTCTGTTGTCTAGAGGACAAGGAAAGCGTGTAAACCCGGCTATTAAAAAGCCTCTCTTCTAGTGCTGGTCAATTTAAAATACATCTGGAACAATAAAAGGAGTGACCGTGCCAGCACGCGCTGGCTGAGCCATCACCCCATCCTCCCGCATCAGCTACCTCTGCCCCGTTTTCCTTGCTTTCAAGTCGTCCTCTTTATAACCAGAGAAAAGAGACGTGTCTGCCAGTCTGCTCTGAAATGCGAGGTTCCCAGAAGGTGGATTTGTGAATGGCTGCATGGTCATTATGTGCCTCGGGGGCCATCATCTCATTTTTTGAGGGAGGAAGTTTGCAGGATGTTATCAGCATCCTGTTGCTGTGACCTGCTGAGCAATAGCATGTAAATATGTCTCCCCTTCACCACACCCCAGAGTCAACCTTTTGGCTCCTGTCTGTTGGCCATTTTCTAAAAGATTAATGTGTTTTCTTCAACCGTGGGCAGAACCACATAGTTAAAAGGGATGGATTTTTATTTCTTCTTGGGTGTCTTTTACAAATTCCCTGATATTTAGTGCTATAAAACATTTCTGGCAGCTTTTCTGGAGTGCATTTATGAGAACGCTCCTGGCACAGTGCAGGCATCTCGCCATGCAAACATGGTCAAGGTGTATCTGTACTTTGCAAGAAAGGTGGAGAGGGATTTTGGCTTTCTGGTTAGGGAGCACCAAAAAGACCCCAGCAAACCAACAGAAGAAATTAAACCCAGGAATTACTCTCTTTGTCTGGAGTGAGGACAAAATCTTCCTTTCTACCTATTTGAAGGGTTTCCTCTAGAGCCGTCAGTAATGCACAGCTTGGGCAGTCCATGTCTCATGTTTTCACCAGCAGTCATGTTACTGGCTTTTATTCATCTAATCCCGCATTCCCTGTCACTGGATCTGGCCAGGCACAGCAGCTTTCCATTGGAAATAGTTTTGCTGCAATTGAATCCTTTGCAGGAAATGCCTTCATTTCACTGAAAAATGTCGAGAAGAATTTGAAAGAGAGACCCATTTGAGCTGACTTGTTTCCTATTGATGTTCATGTAATCCTATAATCACACAGTACCTCTAATATTAGCATAATATTTCAATTGCCCTGGAACAAAACATTCCAGTGTTTCCAAATATATATACCTAGGCACTCTTGTCCAAGGGAAAAAGAGAAGAAAGTCAAGTGCCAACTCTTCAGACTGCCTCAGGGTGAAAACAAGACTCAGGAACTCCTCTCAGAAGATGTTTTTTGTGCTTCCCACATCCCATAACCCAGCCCATCACTCCAGACTGCTGGCCTCAGAGCATCTTCATCAAAGAGTTGGACCTACAACCTTGGTTCTTCTCCAGAAGCATCCCTTGGGGATGTGCAGCACAAGTGTTTGGACAGCCTGGGCTTGGAAAGAAGTTCATTGCTATGGTGCAGCACTGTTGTCCAGGCTTGATGCAACCCTCCCACCTTCCCTCACTGCTTACAGATCTTGTACCCAGTTTGAGTGGGGTTTAATAAAGGAATGGAGATTTTGGAGGTTCTTGCCATTTTTAAGGGGGTTGAGTGGGTAGGAAAAAAGCATGGCCTTTACTTCCTACATGGGATGCCAGGCTGTGCAGAATCTCCTTGAGATACCAAAGACCCTGCAGGGAAAGGAGACACTGAGGCTCCCTTGAAGAACCCAGCACCAGCTTCTATCACCCCAAGGATGCTCAGTGACACTGATTCCCTGACGTTGTGACATTATCTGCTCAGGGCCCTTTCTATTCCCAGAAGAACAAACTGGTGCTTGTTGCAGGGAGAAAAAGCAGCCTCCAGAAGGAATAATTTTGATTTAAGGTCCTGAAGCTGTTCCTCTTTTAGGGCTTTTCATGGAAAAGACACTTCTAACCTCTTTTCTAGGCAGTGGCATAGTTTTCGTTGAGTGGATGGTAACGATGTCTTGGCTGGTCCTCTCTGCAAAACAGATTGGTCATTGCTACACAGCCCTTTGTAGGAGCTGCCAAGTAACGTCAACTGTCCATTTGCACCCTGTGCCTGGGGGACAGTAAATCTGTAGACAAACATTAGGCCTTCCTGAAAAGCCTGACGTTGCAGGGAGAAAATAAAAAGCTGGAGGGTTTTATTATCTTTCTCATTATTGTCTTTTTTATTGCCTTTTGGAGTCACCCTGGAGAGCAATCTCCATCCCACATCATGGCCCTGCCAGACTTCCTCTGCTGTTGCTGCGACCTAAGAAATACAGCCCAATGTCTTCCTCTGCTCAGAGCGTTAATGAGCCCGGCCCATTGTTAGAGCCCTAAACTCAGTGAAGCCCTTTTTCTGCATGGTCCAGATCTTCTCCCCCCAAACCATCATCCTTTCTCCTTGCAAACAGGGGTGAGAAGCTGCACTTGGATTTGGGAGGCGCAGAGGGTGCAGGTTCCTTGTCTGCACAGCTGGTGCTGCACTGGGAAGTCTCTGAAACCCCCGGATAATTCAGGGCTGGCTCTGAGGGCAGTCTGTGTGTGGGAGAGGCTCAGCATCTGGCAGGAACCCAGAGAGATGCTTCTTGCAGGGAAACTATGAGCTCTGCTAATTCATTAAGCACTTATCTCCTGCTCCTGCTCTTAAGAAAGACAGAGTTGGAGTGAAGTAGGTACGGGGCAGACCGGATGGCCAGCTGCAACAGGCATATATCCTTTAAAGAAAAGGTATAAGTGAGACACCACTGCTGAGGTCAGCATGAGATTAGAACGAATCCTTTTTGCCCTTATCTCTCTGAAGTATGCAGCCCAGCCTTTGCTTTCCTGGGAAATCAGGAGGTGAATAAAAAATGTGTATTGAAATACTGGGCAAAATACACTGATGCTACAGCTCTCTTACAGCAATAGTCCCTGCTGGGTCCTCAGCTGGAGACTCGCTTCATCCTTTCATACTAAGCCTTCCATGCCCATTCCAACTCAATATACTCGATGTTTATTCCAACATTTCTGTAGTCAGTAGGGTTTTCCAGCAAGAAGTCACACTCCATCATGTGGTTAGGGAGCTGCTGAACATCAGATACAAAGGTGATAACTTCTAAGGTACATCCATAATATAATTTGTTGGTGTTCACCAAGGTTTAACTGGGATGTATCATTTGGATTTTCCCCATATCAGCCAAATAAATATGTAAGGAAAAAAACCCACTGCAATTTCCTCCCAATTCTTGCTTGCTCCAAGCCCCCCATTCTTGCTATCCCTTCCAAGAAAGCAGGGGGTTGTTCATTCTGAAAGGAAGGAAGGGTAGTCTGCAATCAACAGGTCATCCCCTCCAAACCTGAAGGAAACTTGTACCCAACCAATCCATATGCCAATAACTGGGCTCGCTGTGGGTAGCCAGGTTGGGGTGTATTTTTGAAAGGATCTGACCTTTCTCCCACAGCCATGACTAAGTTCCACCTTCCTTCCCCATGTATCTTCTCGCTTTGTCAACAATGCTGATATAGGTTCATTAATAACACACACGTCTGCTTCTGTGGGTGGGCTTGGTCAAAAAAATGAGCTTTGTTTTGCCAGGACATATTTCTGAGAAAATTTTTCTGGCCAAAAAAATGACCAATTGGATTTTCTTTCTCTATTTCCCTTAAAGCATGAAGTTTCAGGTTAGCTTCCTCGAAATATCAAAGAATTCTGCTTAAAATGGGAATAGTCCCCTAAAATATTCACCCAGCCTGCTTCTTATCCATCCCTGTGGATGCTGGGTTTGATGAGCTGCTTTCACACAGGTTGCAGCCACTGAGGAACTGTTTTCCTTGGCTTCACCTTTCTCCTAGAAAACAGCAGTCTCATACCAGAGCCACCAACACTGTGTTAGTCTCAGGGTTGGACCTTTGTGCTCCTCAGCTCCTGGCTTATTGCGCTGCTCCGTGCTGCAGCTGCAATGATTCCGTGCTCCTTTTACATCCGACGACATTCCCAGCGTATTTCCAAGGTCACCGTTTTGGCTGACTCACTCAGGGCCAAAGTGGGGATTTCCAGAAGCAAAAGCTGCAGCATGAATATTCCTTTTTGCTTTGCTTATTTAACATATTTATTATTCATGTGTGTGAACCCTCTGAAAACCTGATTCTGCACAGCCTGGCTGCATTCAGCTGAGACATTACAGATCCCTTCTCATCCTTCTGGGGAAGGTTAGAGGAGATCCAGGTTCCTCATGGATGACTATGGTGTCTTCTTGCACCTCCAATAAGGGAAATAGGGTGTGCAATAACTCAGTGGGTGTGCAGTTAAACAGAGCTTAAAGAACCCCTAAGAACATGCATTGTGAAAGTCGGGGCTTCAAGGGAAATGTGAAGTGAAAGATCTACACAAAATACACAGAATATGCAAAATTACCTACAGAAATATCTGCATGCTGTGAGCAGATCCTGGTCTGAGATCAGCAGGGGAGGACCCTGCCATAAATACAAAGGGGTTCCCTGTTAATCCTGATTTATAACAACTCTGCCTTTTCCTCTCTTCAAGCATCTGAGACAAGGTCTCATGAGGGTATCATGATGACATTAGTGGTTATTGGTCAAAGCCCAATTTCAGTTGCCTTTGCACATCTCCCTCCAAACCTAGAGAAGTTCTTTAAGTTTGGAAAAGAATATTAAAAATCCAAGTTTTCTCCCCATACTTGAGAGTTCAGTGGAAAAATATTTTTTCTTACTCGTCTTATCATGATGTAAATACTTCTCAATGTCTAGTAATAGCTAATAACATGAATTTGCTGCGTTGCATTAGAAGTTCTATCATCCTGCCCATGGCAGGGGGTTGAAACCAGATGATCTTTAAGGTCCTTTCCAACCCAAACCATTCTGTGATTCTATGATTGTGATACCTGGATTGTAGTTTCCAATGTGCAATATCACTCTCTGGCTACAAAGAGTCTTTCCTATCATTCAAATACCCTCCAAAGGGTCTGAAGCAGAGTCAGCACTTGGAAAACTCTCCAAGAGTGGGGTTATGCCCAGGGCTATTCCCTGCACTGACCAATGCCCCTTCGTTACTGGAGGGAGCTGACGGAGCATTAAAAGGGGACAGGAAAAAAACATTCAGCTCTGGCATTTGCTGGTTGCGTGCAGCCACAGGCAGGAACTGCTTCCTCTGTTTGCAGGCTTTTAGGGAAAGGAGAGCTCAAAATGAGAGTTGCTAAATTAGAAAGAAGTGAAAAAAATTTTTTTGTGAACAACAGAATGTTTAGCTGGGTTGGTTTTTTTGAGTTTTTTTTTTATTTTGGGTTTTTTTAAACAAAAACACAAAACCTTGGAGTGATTTACATGGGAAATGGGAGCCGGAAACAATTTTAGAGGCTGTTTTCCAAAATTGATGAATAACAGAAGATACAATGGTTAAAGCAAATGGCCTGAATTTCCTGCTCTTTTAAGCAGCTGAATAGATACTAAAAACAAGGGTACCCTGTTTTTTTCCTTATGGAGCTGGCAGAGAGGGGTTTTTTTCTGAGTTATTTTGGTTTTGGAGGGGTTTGGTGCTCTATCAGAGGCAGAAGCAAGGCGGGTACGAGGGGTCTGCGCTGCATAAGTGCTTCATTAGGCAGGATGCACGGGAATCCCAGACGTGGGGAAGAGTGGTGTGGGCCAGAAGAGTAATTTTGAATGATTTCTGGTGAATAGCGCTGCAGGCATGAGTCATGAGGAGGGATCTGGAACTTCCTTTTGGGTTTCTTATTACTTCAACGGGTAGACATTTGATTTCTCCTCTTTCTCAGGCTTCTTTTCCTCCAGAGCTAAGTATGTTTCCGTTCTAACCCTTTCTCCATCACCAGCCCTCGCTGGATGAGGGCACAGGTTTGGCTCTAACCAAAGACAGGTTGGGAATCTTTATTTCTCCTTTCAAAAGTCTTTAATGCTTCCAGAAAATACTCTTGTTTTCCCTTGATTAAAAAAACAAACCTTGGATGAGGTCCATGCAAAGATGTTGATCACAGGGATGCTGGAGAGGGACTCCTCGCCAAGGACTCTAGCTATAGGACAAGGGGTGATGGGTTCAAATTGAAACAGGGGAAGTTCAGGTTGAGTGTAAAGGGGTTCTTCCCTGTGAGGGTGCTGAGGCGCTGGCACAGGGTGCCCAGAAAAGCCGTGGTTGCCCCATCCCTGGCAGTGTTCAAGGCCAGGTTGGACACAGGGACTTGGAGCAAGCTGCTCTAGTGGAAGGTGTCCCTGCCCATGGCAGGGGTTGGAGCTGGATGATCTTAAGGTCCTTTCCAACCCAAACCGTTCTATGATTCTATGACTTCCTTGGTTGAGCCAAGGTCCAGCAGCTACAGCACTTGTCTGAGACACCACATAGAATGCCCATGTGTCTAATCTCTCGCCAGTGATAGAACAGCCCAGGGAAGCCTCCAAGTGAGCCTCTTTGCTGTGCTCTCTTGCAGTCATTCTGCTACATGTTCACAAAGTCCTGGAGCAGCAAAGTCATTTTTGATGGTTAGATGGACAAACTACAACCTTTTAATTTTTAGTAGCTTTGCAAGCGCAATGTTTGTGTTTAACCGGCGTGCAAAAGACTGAGATTCAAGGGCATGATGAAAAGTAGGAGATACCTTGTAAGCTTCCACTATTCTGGGCAGGGGAATGTCTTTCCATCCTTTCCAGCTGGAGCATAGGCATCACATAGGAAGAATATCCCCAATTTTTGCACTTGGCTAAAAGTTTTCCACCAACTTTTGTCATGAATTATGCCCCCTGAGTGGACGTTTTCTGCTTTCAAAGCAATTTTATGCAGGGAACTTGAGGAGCATCTTAGACCCTGCTGAGGCTCTAACTTCCATCCTCTGTTGGATGCACCTTCTTACGACCGTATCTACTGGCCTCCTGCACTGCTTAGTGAAGCAAGGCTTCTCCAGGTTCCTTTAGGCTTTGAACATGCTTGAGATAATGAATCTGTTCCCTTCTCCCGTCTTTCCAACATCCCTTCCTCCTAAAAAACTGGGAACTACACCAGGCAGTTGCACCCACTTAATCAAATAAACGTAACCACAGACAGCAAGTTAAGTTGCTAATTGCGCTAAAAAAGTTATCTTGCTTTTCACTGCTGGGACAAACGATCACCCCTGCCCAAACACCTCCTCTTCCTCAGGCTTATGAATTGGACAGAACATATATTAAATGTGTAACGCAAAGCCACAATTACAAAATCACTTGGGTTGTTTCCCATGTTAAGCAAAGCCTGATAAATCATGTCATGTATTTATGGACTCTGCAAGCAAATTGTCATTCAAAACGCCACTTGTAGCTTTCAAGCCCAAATGAATTACTGCGTATGTGATACACACCTCTTCCTTAACAACACATCCAGATGTCAGGACGCTGAGAAGGACTTTCCTCTCGAAGGTTCATTCAGGCCTCAGAGGAAAAAGGATTCAAACCAGTGTGGTATTTTTAACTGATTCTTTTCCAGTGGTGGAAGCAGGCTTAGATGTTCTGCTGAGACATCATCCCTGTAGGTATTCTGGTCTGTAACCCGACATGAAAGGAAAGGAAAAGGTCTTGGATGCTGAGCCCCTGCAAACACCCACAAAATTCACTTAATTGTATAAAGTCAATGAGAACTTCCAGGAACTGTGTGGCCTCATCTGCGCTTGCATTCCCTACTCCAGACAGGGATCAAGCCTTGATCATCTCATGGGATTCCCACAGAACACAGAATCATAGAATCATAGAATAGTTAGGGTTGGAAGGGACCTTAAAGTCATCCAGTTCTAACCCCCTGCCATGGGCAGGGACACCTCACACTAGACCATATAGCCCGAGGCTCTGCCCAGCCTGGCCTTGGATCCTGCCTGGGATGGAGCATTTACCACTTCTCTGGGCACCCTGTTCCAGTGTCCCACCACCCTCACATGCATGTGCTCATCAGCAGTGGTGGTGAAGCTGAGGTGATGGTAAGGTGAGGCATGACTAGGGGGGAAGCAGAATGAGTCCTGAGGTGGAAACCAATCCTCTCCAGGAAATGTGTCCTGGGTGAACACTGAGAAGAGCAGTGAAGGCAAGAAGAAAGTCTGTGGTGAGGCATGCACTGCATTATTGTGGTCTCTTTATGACAGACTCTGTCTTGATGCTTGCAGTCAAGCTGAGTGAGATCTTGCAATTCACATTACTACACGCCAGAACTACTCGCCGCTGCAAGTGGGCTGGGTTCCACCCATGAGGAAGAGAGGCTGACATGACTTGCATTGACAGCTAGTTCTTTAAGAGGTCTTCAACCCTGAAACAACATCAACTGCCCCAAGAAAACATGGTCTGTGTTGTACCCTAAGCTGCTCAAGGTACAACGTTGGTTCTGTTTAGTAGAAACCTGGTGTTTGGGATTGACATGGGACTGCAACAGCAGAAGCCCACCATTTATTGTAAGATGGGCTTTGGTATCATGACTGATTTACCATGAACCATTTTAGGATGTGAACTCAAGCCTGAAAGATGTAAAAAGAAGCTTCAGATCTGGTTTTATGAGGAGCAGTGACGTCTGGGAGGAGGCTGAGTGCCTTGCATTGTACAAGCCCCCAGGGAGGATGTCTATGACATGAGGCTGATGCTGCGCTCAGCACTGGTACACACTGTTCTGAACCATGCGGTCCTAATCACTAATTATATATCTCCACTTAATGTCATTTGCAGAGCTCAGTGTGGGTGTGGGGTTGCATGTCCAGAGAGTCCTTTGTTCCAAGGGCCACTGAGCAGATGGAGACCAGTTCTGGCCGCAAGCTCAGGATGCCCAGGAGTTTCATGTATACCCAAGGACAAAGGCTGGCAAGCGATGAAAGGACTCCAGCACTCATTTTACTGCGCCGGTGTCTACATGCATTACGTCAGTGAGGATGGAAGCTGTTGTCATCAGATGAGATGGACACAACACTCTTGATGTGGTGGGGTTACTCTTCCAGCACTGGGTGACGTGGTCCTGGGAGAGAAGAGCATTTACCTGGGGAGAGCGATGGGCTTGAATGTTGATGGGGTCTTGCATGAATCTGTGCATGACACACAATGTTTTGGTCACCTACAGCGAGTCCATACCAAGGATGGCTGATAATCAAGCAACCAGGGGCAGCGTGGGAGTCTGCTGGGAAGGGGGAGGGAAAATGAGGCGCCGAAGGCAGCTTGCTGAGGAAGCCCCACTGTAAGCATTTTCCTGCCCTGGGATGACCAACATACATCCTGAGAAAAGGGCACTTGCATTGTGCGGCCTGCTGCTCTGCCCATCCTGCCAGGAACAATGAGGAAGCTCTTAAAAAGGACAAAAAAAGGCATTTTCAGGGTTGTGGGAGAGAAAAGCAAGGGACATTGGGGAGGATGGGGGAGCAAGGGGGAGATGACGCAGAAGGAGAAGCGATGCGTTTTGGCTGCGTTAGTAGCTGGAGATGCAGACCATGCTCTGAACATCCCAGCTTTGTCAACAGGCTTGGTCCAGGCACCTTGCTGAAGGAAAAGGGGGGAGGTACGAACTCAGGGTTGAAATCAGCCTTCAAACCATCCCACAGGAGTTGTTTAAAGCTTTTTCTCTTGGCCTTTAGGATGCTGCTTTGAAGCACAGCGGTGTGTGATGGGGATGCTGGTGGCATCTCCTCATTTTTCCCTGCTAGGGTCCAAGAGCCTGTGGCACATTGGGAATAGGTAAAGAGGTGGGTGCTAATAAGGTGATACCAAATCCAGTGTTGAAGACAAAGGTGGCATCTGTGTCAAGCATCTTTTCCTAGCTGAATCCTGCCCTTTCTGCTCTTTACTTGCCTTTTCTTTCCATCAGCTGGATTCAAAGGCTTTTGGGCTGTCTCTCTGACAGGTCTGAGGCTGCTCATAGGCTCCATGGCAGTCTGCAAGGGGTGTTTTTTCCACCAGAGTGGTTTGGATTGCAAGCTTTCCAGGAGCTGGATCTGCATTTACTCCAGTTACAAACCCCACATCTGACTCCACAAGCTACAGAGGTACAATCCAGGAGAAGATGGATCCACATAAAAAATACTTTGATTTTTCCCCAAAACCAAGTGAGGACAGCCTCCTACCTGTCAAACAGCCTCAATATGTACAGATCATGATCTATTTTTTCTGTCCCAGCTCAGCATTGCCATATGAAAGACACCCACATGAGGATGGAGGTAAAGATGCTGGCAGGGATAGAGATGCATCCCCTTTGCTAAGGACTACCCTGCCCTCCGCATCCCATCAGCCATAGCCTCAGCAAAGGGAGATCTTCCTTGGCATTTCAGTGATCCCTAAATCACAGGGAGAATTTGAAAGGACATCATCAAATTTTAGTCATTGTTGATTAGTCTATAAAGCTGGTGCTGGCATTCCCGGCTTCTGGCAATTCCCTGCAGCCTGAAGAATTAATGTCTTCTTTGGCTGATTGTGGTAGGGATTGATTCATCTGGGTTGTGGCTTTTCATAGAGGTCTGGCTGTGTTATTTCTGCCTTAGTGACAGAAAGAGTCATTTTTGTGCTCTGTGTGTGCTTCTTTCAGCCCACTGGCTGCAAACCTTCCATGTACCGGTGAGTTTGAATTTTGGTCTTGCCTTTACTCTTAAAAATCAGGGCTGCTGCAAGCAGCAGAAGGCATTAAATATTAATTTTCACAAGCACACATGCAGTTCAAAGCAGCTGGTATCTGAAATGCCTCTCTGTGCAAGAGATTTGTGTTGTACCTCCCATTAACGCTGTTGCACTGTCACATCGGTTGGTGGCGATGGCACAGCCTTGAGCTGGGCTGACAGCAGCATCCTTGGGCATGTCTGAGGATGTGTGGCACTGAGGTGATGTGCAGCCATGTCCCTGCAGTGCTAAAACAGCGAGGCAGCATTTCCCATAGTGGAACGTCAACCACTTTACGGAAGGTTAAATGTCAGCTCTGCCTTTTACACCCAGGGAAACCAGGTCATGGAGCAGCAGGGGGATGTTGCCCCGGGGTCATCTGGCATCCAAAGGACACTGTTCAGGGCCAGGTCAGTGCTCTGGCCATTAGTTGCGTCTGATGCAGAAAGAGCATCCTCTGAGGCCCTGAGGATGCCTTGGGGGCTCTTTGGACAGAGCTGGTTCTTCACTGGCCCTCTCAAGCACTTCTGCTCTGGCTAAGAGCTCCCTGGGGACGCTGGTGGGTACTGGTGGCCCATGGGAATGTAGTGGAGGTGAGGGAGGGCTTCCAGGGCACTGCCATGCATGGAGCACAGCAATCTGTGCTGCTAACATCATGCTGGCTGCCTATAGCAGAGACAATCCTCCGAATTTGGCAGGGCTGTGAGCAAAGCAGATCCTGTTCCAAGGGTTCTGACACAAGGGTTATTTGAAGTACCTGAGGATTTTTTTTTTTTTTAATTTTACTTTTGCCTTTTCTTTGTGTTTTTCGGGGTTTTTTTTAGGTTTGTTTTTTTTTTTAAACCCTAAACTATGTGGAACTCAGACTAAACAGAAAATACAGCTAAGAAAACATCTTGGTATAATGCTGGGAGTCAGGCTGTTGCAGCGTGCTGCTGAAATCCAATTGTGGTTGTAAGGTGATCCCAGAAACCAAAAGACTACAACTGGGAGACAGTTCACAAATACCAGACTGGTAACAAAGGCAATTTGGTTACTGAGGCCCAAATGATTTTCAGGGTCCATTTGGGGCCAAGGTGAACACCAGGCATTTAACTTCTCAGTGTACGCTGGAATGTGACCCATGTGCATGGAATGACAGCCCAGTGTATTGGAAACATAGCTACTGGTGTACCTTGGGAAACAGGGATTTTGTCCTCTGTAACCCATCATGGTCTGTCCATACCGGTGTAACTGCTCAAAATGAAGGCTCCTCCACTCTATATTCTAAATATATCCTTCCACTCTAATGCTCTCTCTCTATATATAAAATACACATATAATATTTCCATATTTTTATTATATTTCTAGTATACTTATATATAATAATTATATTATATATAAATATTATAGATTATTATATATTCTCTTCCTCTAGCTTAGATGCCTACAATATTATATATCTAGATCTAGATATCTTGAATTATCTTTAAATATTATGTATCTATGTTAAATTATATCAACTACTCTGACAGCTTACTGGTTTGTCTCCTTTAGGCTGTATCTTTTATTCTGCCTCCCCTTGTTAGCTGAATCTCATTCTTTTATTCCTCTTATAACCTTTCCGTTTCACTGACCATCCCTTTATATGTTCAATACATTTAAGTGATAAATCCTTCTTAATGCTAGCAATCCACTAGCCAGGGGATCAGATTGAGAAGGGGAAAATAGTAGCATAACCTCTGCTGTATCCACAGGAGGATTCCACTCCTGTTTAGAGAGAAGCTCATGGTAACACATCTGTCAGTGCAGTAGCTTTGACTTGAATGACTTTGGCAAGCTAAATGCAAAGGGGATTAATCAGTTCCTTATTGTCATTCATAGGTGTCACCACTGAGTCTGGGGTTTGTATACTTCTGCATCCAGCACTTTCTGCCTTTGGAGTTTTCTCCATTTCTGGAGTGGTTTTGGGATTCCACCTGAAATCAGATGCACAGAAGTAAGCAAATATAAAATGTTAATGAAATCCTTTTCACTGCCTAAGAACGAACATATCCCAAAGTACATGAAAGACTGGACATGTTAAAAATGGAGTCATAAGCATAGGGCAAGGCAAGTAATGTCCTTGAGGGTACCTACCAGCCAAAATGACCCACTGCTGGATTTACATCTCCAAATTCAGCTACTAATTCCATCCCACACCTCTGAGAAAGATGCATTGATTTGGCACAGGTTTACATTATAGTATTTTTGCCCTGCAATACTTTTAGTATTGAGTGCTAAAATTTCCTGGTTTTGAGGAGCTGAGTTTTAGAACAAAAGTCTTGGTTACATCTAAGATAATGGCAAAGCTCCCACAGACTCCTTAGAATGCCTCCCTGGAGTGTGATCTTCCTCCAAAGTGATGAACAGTCACAACTCAGCATCAAATTAACAAGAGCTAGAAGTCCTTGACATCTTCAGAAATGAAGTTCAGGGTGTCCTGAACAAGAAACCCAGTAAACCAACACCTAAAAGCAGAGGGTGCTTTTTGCCTTTCAAGCTTGTTAAATCTGTGTTTCCAACCTGATGGATGCAAGTCTGGGAAATCAGGGGTCCTGCCCCTGCCTTGGTGAAACGTGGTTTCTATTTGTATTTTCTAACAAGAGAATGAATCACAGAGATGCCTGTTTGGCTTCTCAAGCTGGTCTTTAGTATTTCAGAGGTCATGAAACATCACAGGATTACAGGGGAAGAAATCGTTTGATACATCTTAAATGCATCACACTGGCTTAGCCTAGGGATTTAGCTCGGACATCTGATCCATTCATTTCATATTGTTGTGGGTGAGGAAAAGTGCCTTTGTGCTTTGCAAAGCCTGTGTCACCCATTTTGGTCCCCGCACCATGATAAGTGTGTGCGAGCCCAAGCTTCTTCAAGTGGGTCCTGTGGGCTTGGAAAGGGCGAGGCTACAGAATCAAGCTGCGAATGTGATTTGAGTTACTATTCAACACAGCAGGACTGCTCTCAACCTGCCCAGCATAAGTGAAAGGTTTATATAAGTTCTGACTCTGCTGGGAGACAGATCATGGTTTGCAAGATATTTGCCAGACTCCGTTAAACTGCTTTCCAAATGCACAGTGTGTTTCCACAAGACAGCCAGCCTTCGCTGTAATAGGCTAGACCAAATAGCTAATGATTTGAAATCAGTTCGCTACGGATGGTTTTAAAGCTGGTGTTCAGCTCATTTCCAGGCAGCTGCACATTGTTGTAATTTGCTAGCACTGTCCCAAACGCTTCTTTTCCCTTTCCCTGTAACTGCTTCTCTGAATTACAATAACACCTTTAATTTCTGAACAAGCCCCCCCTCTTGCAGCCTTTACCACCTCAAAGAACAGCAACAGCACCTCCCCTGTGCAATTTCCCTTTCCCTCTTAACCTTGACCTGTAATATGCTGAAAGTTGTTACTGAAAACTACCTTGATCAGAAATGACATTATAAAAACTTGCTCAACCAGATGCAGCAAAAATCCAGCCATGATAAAGGTTCCCAGAGCCAAAAATTTCGAGTTATGGACCTACCCTGTTTCGGAATACGGAGTTGACTGCTTCAAGGTAGCAGCTGTTAAGTTTTGTTTGCTTTTTTTCTGAGTGACTGTGCTTTGTAAAGAAGGGGTTTGGCTGACTATTGCTGTGTGTAAAAGTACTGAGCACAGAGATGCTTCCTGAGCTGGGCTGAGGAAGCCGCAGTGGGGGTGCTGGTCTCTGCCAAAGGCACATTTGCAAGGACTTAGTGACTTCAGTTCTGCTTTGCAGTTGTATACCTGAGAGGAGAAGCTTAGCCCAGAGCCCTCAGGTCCTTCAGAGATTGGGGTTTGTGGTTTGAACTCAGTTCACACCTGAAAACATGGTTTATGTGAAACCAGCTCCTAACAGCGCGGCTTTGTGGATTGAGATGAAAAGGGAACAATAAGCTTGAGGCTGAGCATCAGTTCCTGTTGTGTGAAAATTTAGCAGAATATGGATGTCACAATTTGGCAAAGTTTGTGAAAAGTTTTCTGGGTTTTTTTATGTTTGTGCTTGTTTGGGTTTTTTCCCCCTTAAAATCTTTATTACCTCTGGAAATGCTTTGCTTAAGCCTTTTCCAGACTGGGTGGCAAATTCACAGACCCCATTAGAGGGAAATCCTTGACCCAGATGGTTAAGATGAACATCTGATGATTCGAATTCTTCCCCTACCTAGCCAAAGAGCATTTGTATATATTGAATTTTAGAAGAGTTAACTTCTGGAAGAACTGGAGCCTAGAAATAAAAACAGCTTTAATGGGTTCTGCTTGAAGCTTTTATTTACTGCAAAACTGAGTAGAGAAATCAAGGCATACAGTTGTTCCTACTGCAGCCAGTGGAAACAATCTATTTACTGCAGTGGGTAGAGAGTCCAACCCTTAGCTTATGTTCAACCTGAACCCCTCTGGCCTGCCTGTGCTGGCAGTGAATGAACTGCTCTCAGTTTCTGGTCTTTGAGCTCCGGAATTCTTTTCGATCCTGGAGATAAGAAAAATGTCTTCTAAACAGATGCGTCATGCCTGCTTAGTTTTCCATTAAGAACAGAGAAGATATTTAACTCTCTCCTATCAGGGGGTGTGTGTGTGTGTGAAAAAGCCATGGTTTCTTGGCACCAAAATCCATCCTATTAGTGGAGATACTCTGGAGACCTTGGAGTATCCATTCCTGTAAACATCATTAGTTGTGGAAAAGCCATTCATTAGTAACAGGCAATATGTTCTTCTATCCTCTTCTCTGAAGAATAGGCAGTGCTATCTAAATAAGCTATTTCCTGAGGAGTTACTCAAAGTTACTGCTGCAGCTGTAGGCCAACTCTCCTCCCCCCAGAGCCGGACACAAACAAGGCTCTTAGAGAAGAAAGAGCTGCCCCTTAGTCCAGCAGACTGTGCTGCTCCTCTGAAGTTCTTCCTTTCTCCTCAGCCTCCTGGTTAATGCTCACCCTGCTTGTTAATTCCTTTCCTGTTCATCTGCAAAACCAGCCATTTCCGTACCTACACCCAAGCTGAAGGCACCGCAGCTCTGGCATCCCCTATGTGCTCTCAGTTTCTCCAAAAGCAGCTGCAAAAATCTTCCTTGACATCCCATCTGACCCTCTTTGGATTCCCCTCTCTGGCTTCCCACGACCTCCTGCAGTCATTCTGCATTCCTTGTCCTCCTCCTTCAGCATCCTCCATAGTACCCTTGACTTCCCCAGCCGAGAAACCATGACCAGGCATCTTTTCACAGGCTTTGTCCTGGACCACCCTGGCAGTGAGGACCTGGTACTGGAGGGGGAAAATTGGGAACAGACTCAAAATGCCTGAGTGACAGCAGTGCCATGGAAAAAATCCTTCCTGTTCACTTCTTGGCAAGGAGGGATGTGTCTGTGGAACGCCGTCTCAAGTGGGCTGGTGGAAACCTGCTCTGATGGTGCTGGAGGGTGCACTTGGAGGAAGGAGTCTGTGATTTTTTGAGTCATGCCCTCTGCTATGTGTTACCAGCACTTAATTACACCTTATACATTAGAAACGCTCCCTTGCCCTCAACAGCCCACTTCAGGAGGTGTTTTGGACAGCACGTCAAAGCAGGAAAGACTCTTAGAGGAGAGGGCAGACATAAGGATGCAGATGCGTGTTTCTGTGCTCTTTTTCAGGCCAGACCCACAGCCAGGATTTTAATTTCTTATACTTGTTCCTTATCCCTACTATAAAAAACAAGCATCCTGGCCCCTGCACGGTCATATTCCAATGGGAGTGGGTTGTTTTGGCTTTTTTTGAATGCCACCTGTGATCTCAGCCAGCTATCACAGCATCTCCTTCCTTCCCCTCCAGCTGCTGTCAGATCTCCAGCAGCTTTCTACTGAGAGCTTTGGGCTGTCAAAGTGTCATTCCCCACTTCTGCTAGTTACTATTCCTAACATGGCCAGGTTTTCTAGTAATGCAGAAAAATCATAGTGCTGAGTGGATTCTCACCACATAGGAGGTGATAGGAAACAATTACACTTGGTGCAATGCATGTTTTTTTAACACCTATACAGCATTTGCTATAAAGGTATTAAACGGATCCACAGTGCAAATCCAAGCAGAGGAGGAATAGAATGTATTAGGTACACCCATGGACCACCAAGTGAAGAGGATTTAGTGTGTATAATAAACCGCCTGTGTATCATTTATCATTGGCTCCACAGTGATTGCTTGAGGGTGATGATGGACACCATAAGTTGCAATAATATAATGACGTGTGGTGTAACAGACCGCAGGTGTCTGTGTAGGGAGCCAGGAGGAAATCAATGTGACAGCCTTAAGAAAACGGCTTGTGCTGGCATCCGCATGGACCTCCAGGCACCCCTGCTCGTCCTGTGCCTGCTGCGTTGCTGTCCCAGTTTCCTGGTGGGAGGGCTCTGCTGAAAGGCTTCTTTCTTCCTTCCCCATCCAGATGATCCCACCTCTTTGGGCAGCCTCTGTTTTCCTTTGGGAAGGGGAACAGCTGGGGCAGATCTCTCCTGCTTCCAAGGGGAGCTGGCTGCTGCCAGGCCCCCCCTCCGCCTTTCCCTGCACCTTGCTTCTGGATAGGAAAGAGCAGAAAAGCTGGAAAGAAGATTAGTGTTTTACTCCAAAAGGCCTTGGGGATCACAAGCATCCCCATGGGGGTAACCCCATCCGAGGGGCTTGAGGGATGAGCATTTCAGCAGAGCCCCTGTTTCATGGCTCCATCCATGAGCACCTCCGTTATTGGAGAGCCCCTGACCTCCCCTGACAGGTTTCTCCATTGTCTGCCTGACCTTAACATTATAAAGCATTTCCTACTATTTAGCCCGATGTTTTTCTTTCTTAATTTTAGGCTATTAGTGCTTGTTCTTCCCAAAATTTACTACTGAAAATGACTCTGCCTCCTCCCTTCCTCTCGTTTGACGGATGGCTACAGAGCGACCCTCCAGGATTTATATCTCCAGTGGTGAGGCAGGACTCCTCTCCTATCTTAATCCCCTCAAGGCCATAGGAAAATAAAGTCGTTGTCTTTAAATCTGAATCTGTTACAACCTCTGTCTCAAGCCAGTCATTTGCTTTCACAGCTCTATCCCAGAAAGCCCAGGACTGAACTTTCAAAGATGCCTCATATTTCATTAGGGATCTTAGAAACTTGTTCTATTGCCTTATGGTACACTAGCTAGAGATATATTTATCTTCCTTGGTTTTAATTTACCTTCTTAACTTTTCTTGTATTTTTTCCTATGAATATAATACTAAACCATTCACTTCCTAATCAGATGGAGGGGGAAAGTTTCTCTTTCCCCTCTTTAATTTAGAATTTATATGAATAATACGGAGTTTCCTACTTCAGCAAAAAAAATGAGGAAAGAAAAATTTAAGAAATAGTTTGGTGAGCAGAACACCTATTGTGTTAGCATTCTTCTGGCTTTTTGGATTACCAATACTTTCAACTGTTCAGCTGTTAAATTTTAGAAAACCTCCCAAATAACAGAAAAAAACCGATTATTATTCAACGTGAGAGTTAAAAGATCTTCTCTTCCACTGTTGTGAAACTAAAACTGACATGAATGAAAACTTCCCAGACCCAAATTCCAACACGTTGTTGTTTAGTGGATGAAATACCCTGACAAACAGTTTCTCCTGGCTGCACATGGGAGTTTACACTTGAAGGGGTGGCAGTTGTTAGGTAACTTCCATTTGACATATGTGACAGAGGAAGACTGTGGTCCAGCAATGAAGAGGTTGTGGGGTGGAGAAACACACCTAAAAGGCATTGTTAACATTAAAAGATAAGTTTAAGAGTGGAGAAAATGAATGTGAATGCGAGTTTGGGGTGTTTTCTTTGGAGCCTTGCCCTCAGCACTGCTTCTGCATGGCGTGGAGCTTCCATGGCTGCTGGACACGGTAGCATGAGTGGTTGTTTCCTAGCTCCTTACTGCTTGGAGAGTTTATTTCTGGGTTGTTTCAGCCATTCACCTCCAAGAGATGTTTCCTCCCCTCTTTCCTTTATGAAGAGCAAGAAAGGAGTGAGGGGAGGCAGCAAAGGGCTTCATAAAGATCCAAGAGCCTGCTTGTGAGGTTGGAAATCTGGGAGCTGACTCTGGTCACCAAATGTAGAGTTGCTGCCAATTTACATCTTTTTCCCTTAAACATAGATGCTGAAGATTTAATGGAAAGGGAGGTCAAGCTTTGACCTGATCACTGAGCAGGGTGACAGAGATGGCTTCTTCATGTCCCCTCAAGGGGTTTGTTAGTCTACAGTTTAGTCCCAGCGTCAGATGTTGCACATTCCAGGGAAGCTAATGGATTCACTTGCACAGCAACAGAGTGGCTGGCAGGGGTGGGACAGTGACTCTTTCATGGGAGACAAATGACTTCCTTTGTACAAGAAGCTCTGTTTTAACTAGCAAAATGATAGATGAGTCCCAGGCAAAGACTTGGACGGGCAAAGTAACATTCAAACTTCACCTTGCCAGAGATCCAGAAAGACAACAACAGTCCAAGCCACCAATGAAGAACTGGAACCCTGCAATGGTGGGCAGAGATGTGAAGTGGTGCGTAGGATCAAAGCAATCACAGCACCCACCATGGACTGACACCAAAAGGAGATGCTTGAGCTTCAGTGGCACTCACAGAAGCAGGGTTAAGGGTTTGTCTCCAAAAGATCCCTGCTCAAGTTAAACCAAAGCCTTCCTGTGGCACAGGGAACTGCAGCCTTATCCTTCCGCCCCTGCCATTGTCCCTCCCAGACTATTGTTTTGATTTTCCTTGGCATCCTCCAGCGCAGCAGCAGAACTTGGCCACCATGTTTCACCAAGCTTTTCCCTCACATTTTTCTTCTGTGCTTACCTTTACAAAAGAAAAGTGTCACTGGTTATTTTTAATATGTGGATATAAATACTTGGCAAGTGCTGGGTACAGGGGCTGCGTCCAAGTTCCTGTTGTTAGCTCGGGGATACTTGTGTATCTTGCTGTTGCCTCTGGGACTCCAAATCCAGATTCTGGACTCTGCTCCGCTGGGTGTGGTACAGCCGTGGATGTTAAAAATTGAGTGAAAAGAGGTGATAAAAGCCCAAAGGTCCCCCATGGGGGAGATGCAGAGGCAAAAGGTGACTGCAGCCTCTTCTCTTCCCTATCAATGTAAGATGCTAACTGGGAATGACCTTAAGAGCTGCTGGTGTGCAACCTTGTGGAAATCCATCCCAGGGTGGGAAAGATGAAGGGGTGATGAGAGGCAGGAAAGGCAGGTCCTAGCCACCAGAACTGGTGGCTCCCATCCAGCCAAAGCTGGAGAAACAGCACTGAAAAGAGGTGTTTGCTTGTTCCTGGACAATTCTGTTGCTTGCATAAAGCTCCAGCTGAGAAAAGCATCTGTGTAGAAAGGCATAATCTTATCTAGGGATGTTGTGCAATGCCACAGAGAGCAGTGAGTACAGGAGGCGGCTGCTCCCAAAAGGAACAAGCACATTCCTTTGCCATGGGCATGGGCCATCCTGAAAAAGGCAATCGCTGCATGTGGTTCCCTCAGTCCTTTCCTCCACCTTCCCCTCTACAGTCCCGGATAAAGCCTGGGATGTTTGTAGACCTTAATACAATAGTTCCCACATCAGCCAGGCAATATGTGAAGATGTAAGCCATCTGACTGACTCTTCTTGGATATTGGGAGTCTCCCACAGCTCAGGTCCCATTGTCAGCAGCATTGTTTTTTGTCATTTCAGGTCCAGCCTATTTCTACTGATGGTTTTATTTATACCTGCAGTGGGAGGGGTAGTAAATAAGTATGTCACCTTCTGTGCCTGAGTTGAGACTCATTTTGTTGTTTAATGCTGGACAGCCCCTCACCTGCCTCCTTCAAGTGTAGATTTGCCCATTCATTTCCAGAATTAATTGCTGATATTATTGACTGCAAGCAGGATGGATGAGATTGCAAGTTATGTGACTGCTAAATGTCATCTTTGCAAGGGAGAGGCAAATGGGAGTGCTGAAGCTGGAGACTTGATTTATAGATATTAAGCATTTTATAGCAATTTTTTATTGCTTTCATTCCTCTCTGTTCCTACTTCAGATATTGGCTGAGCTGAAACAGGAGGGGTGGGGAGAGAGATAGTGGACTTCAAAACATCACAGCTCTTGGAGAAAGACAGGTTGGGGAAACCTGTGTTTTAGAAAGCTTTGCTTTTTCTCCCTTTTAAAAGGGTGTCAGCAGCTTATCTGTGCCCCGCCAATCTGCTCCCAGGCCTGCATCCCTGTTCTGAGTGGGAAAGCTTTGCGTGCAGATGTCTCTTGTTAAGTGTTATCTACAGGCCAGGTATGGCAGAGCCAGTCGTGTCCATTCTGCTGCCCTCCCAGCGACCTACAAGGACCACCCTGTGACCAGCCCACGTCCATCACCTCCTTGCAGCAGCAGCCAGCTCACCTTACCCAAAATATGCCGAGCATCCCTCCACCAAACCCCCCTTCCCACAGCCACCTGCATGCTCACCGAGGCTTCTCCCCAGCACATTTCTCTTTAAAAGCCCAGATTAGCCTAAAGTTCTGTTTGAGATAAAACCCATCCCGTTATCAGCAAACGCATCCAGCCCCCACGCACTGCCGGCGCTCTGCAGGCTCCACCATTGCCGGTTACCACGGGAGCATTGCCGCTTTCCCATCAGCACACTGAATCCATCATTGCCAGGGCACTGAGGAGTGGAACGATAAATCCCACAGGGGCGAGGGGCAGGTGAGGCATGAATTCTTCTCCACCACACACTGGTCAGGGAATGTGTCATCTCTTCCAGGCAGCAATGCTCTTTCTCAAGGGATTTCTGGTCTTTCTGACCATCATTTAATCTTTTTTACTCTTCTTTTTTTTTTCTTTTTGCTTTACGTGTCATAGAATGATAGAGTAGTTAGGGTTGGATATCAACATGCCTGCCATGGTTTTGAGCACTTCTCTTCCCTCTCCTGCTAAGCTGGGCAAGCAAAGCTGCAGTTTGGTAACCAAGCTGGATCCCAAATGGATGAAGGTTTTACAGGGCAGGAATCAGACTACTGGGGCTCTGGTTTTCTTTAGCAATACTTAAAAGAAGGCATTATTTCAAGGAGCTTTGGCTGACAGGGAAAACAAGCATGGCAAACTCTCCCATTGCAGAAGGCAGTGATGGCTCTGGTTTGGAAAAGCGAAGTTTGCTTTGAGCTGGCAGAAAGAGAAATATATATAAAATAGAGGCTGGCTTCTTTAGTAAGAAATAAAGATTCTTAAATCCCAGCCTGGCAAAATCCAGCGCATGTCAGCACTGGGACTGATAGTGTAAGGTGTCCCTGCCCATGGCAGGGGCGTTGGAACTTGATGATCTAAATCCAAACCATTCTATGATTATACGATTCTATGTTGTGGTTTGGGAAAGGCTTCTGTGGCATGAAAATACTTTTAGAGACAACCTGTGCTGTTTTAAAGGCCTCAGGTAATAGGATAGTATAGGAGGAATACCAGCAATTTTTCTCTGTGGATAACCATTACCTCCACTGTGGCGAGCTGGGATTTGTGGATCTCTCCAAACTGAATGCTTTCAAGGCCAAAAAGGCAATGAAAATTTCACACAAGGTTTAGATACAGTATATTGCAAGGGCGCTCATTTCTAGCTGTTAACGTGACCTGCTGATTCCTCATCTTTATCAATAAACACCAGCAGAAGATACTAAACCCATCTGAGTTGTGTCAGGGGGGTTATCAGAGGACAGACAGTAGTTCCTTTAGCCAGAACAGTGAAGGTCTTGGGGTTAAAAGCCAAGGGTCAACACCACCACTGCCTCTTGTGGCATGGATTGAATCAAATATTATCTTTGAATGGCATTACTGCAAACTGGCCAAGAATATCCATCTGAAAACTCATCCACCTCGAGCATAAATCACCTTGCCTGGAGGCTTAGTTGGGGTTCAGGGGCTCACTTTCCTTTTCCAGCACTGCTCCTCAGTTACTTATGTTGTAAATCCATTATAGAAAAGACAAGTGAAATTCACTGATTTATTTTTATTTTTCTCTTTTCTGGATTGAAATTTTCAGGGAATTCTCTGACCGCAATTGGATGCAAGGCTTTAAACATCCATAAACTTCTTGCTCAGGTCCATGAAAAGCAATTTCAGTCTCTGCCATCCCCAGTCATATTGCTGATCGCTCTCAAAATCGCAGCTCTTCCTTTTCAATCAATGGAAGACACAACTGTACATTTTATTTAACCTATTTCTCCAGGCTTGATTTTCTTTTATTTTTTAATTATGGATAGAAGGAAATTCTTCAGGTCATTTTTGACTCTCTGAACTCCCTCTTACGCCTGTTTTAACCGGTCAACAAGAATGGATTTCATTTAACTTCCAGCTGAATTACTGACACTGAATGATCGAGCTCAAGCAAAATTCATCAGATCCCGTACAATTTTGTTCTGTGCTTCCAAGAAACAATCTGGGTTTAAATTTGTTTTCAGTTAACTGCGATGAGCAGAAATAAAAGTACGAGCGGCTGCGGGAAGGAAACTTTTTGTTGCTATTCCCAAAAAGCTCCAGCTGGTGGCAGCAGCAATTGTTTTTTCCACCAAAGGGGAAAATCAAAAAAAATAATAAATAAATTAAAAAAAAAAAACCTTAGAAATAATTTCTCAGAGCAATGTTCTGGAAATCTCAGGTGTGTTGCTCAAAAATGAGATAAAAATTATTTATTGCTTCCTTAAAATAGGGGCATTTAAACTAACAGCAGATAGACCCGATGACAGAACGCACTGGGATGGATTTGTCCTGGAGAGGAGGTGTGCTGAAAGGGCACTTGAAAGCTTCCTTGAAGCTATCAGGTGCCATTAGGGATGTAATGACCCCCAAGGGAACCTGATTTCTGCAGCAGCTCACATCTTCCCAGCTCTCCCTCCCTCCTAATACCCTAAAACCTTTCTGTTGTAGAAAAAGACCTGTATTTTTCCCAAGATAACTAAGACATAGAAAAGTGCAAGTCCATGCTGATGGATTGTCAAGATGCTATCTCCACAGTGGGGGGGCATCCCTCAACAAGGATGCCTGAACGTGTGCACCAGCATCCCAGGGTAAGCCTTGCTCTGCCAAAAGCCTGGAGGTTATTGAGGGTGGTCTCTGGGCACGTGCTTTGCTTCCCACCTGGATAGCCTTAAAGATTTTGGTGTTCTCTTTTAGTTTTCTGTTTAGGCTGCGTTGATAATGGCACTGATTTGCTAACGCCTAACTCCCAAAGAAATCACTGCTGCCTTTCTGCACTTCTGCAGCAAGCAGCTTAGCTCCTTTTAGACTGAAAAAACCTCTCTGGGGAAGACAAGGTATTTTTGCCCTTTTTGGTGAATTTTGCAAGTGGCCCTGAGCAAACAGCAATGAGTTATGTAATTGAAATGATATTGTCGTGGGGAGCATGCAATCCCACCTCGCAATCCTCACCAAACCGCGCAGCTCAATGCGCTCATGATTCATGTGCTGGTAGCAGAGACCAGCTTCCTCCCAGGCTATTGGCTGCAGCTGATAGAGACATGTGCCCTGTGAACCCCTTTGGAGGTGGCAGGCCTCCAAAAAGTCCAAAGCCATGGAGTAAAATGATGTACAAAGAACCCAGAGAGGGAGCAGTGTCATAGCTAGCGAGACCCGGCGAAGGCAGAGTGCAGGAGAAAGGAGGATTCACTGGAGGCTGGCCACCCGCCAAAGCAGAAGGTTGGCTATCCCCTCTGAAATCATCTCTGTTTATGAGAGCGCCTTTGGATGTACTTGATATCTGTGTAAATATCCCATCTCTGTTCTTGGCTGCAGCCGAGGGGTACTCGCTGTGTTTCCAAAGGCATGACAGCTTTGATGGAACCACTGATGCTCCTCGCTGTCAGAGAATGAGGTCCAGGGTGGCTGAGACAGGGACAGCTGATGAAATCCTCCACCACAGTGCAGGAGCATAGCAGTGTCCAGAAGTGGTGGAAGTGTTGGAGATTAATGAAAACAATCAGGTATTTAACTAGTGTGAGGGAAACCCGCAAATGTCAGACTGGCGCTGAAAGGTTTGGAGCTGTTGTCCTCCTTCACAAATTAGGGCATCGGCTCTGAGTGTAGGCCAGCTCTGAAAGCAAGGAGCATCACAGGCAGAATATTCAAACCATTTCCCCCTCTTCCTTTTCTTTATTCCAAGTGTTTCTCAAAAGTTTGCACCTTCCTCTAAACCCTCCTGCTCTCCATAGCATAGAATCACAGGATGGTTTGGGTTGGAAAAGACCTTAAATCATCCAGTTGCAATCCCCTGCCATAGGAAGAGATGCCTCACCCTAGACCATGTCACCCAAGCCCTGTCCAGCCTGGCCTTGAACACTGCCAGGGATGGAGCATTCACTGTTTCTTTGGGCAATCTGTTTCAGGCCTCACCACCATCACAGTAAAGAACTTATTCATTATATCTGACCTGAACTTCCCTTGTTTTAGTTTGAACCCGTTACCTATCATCCTCTTTGCAGGATATCTTGACCTCCCCAGTCACCTGCCAGAAGCTTTGGTGTCCAGAGGCTTAGGGGGGAGAACTACCCTTTTCCATTGCCCATTTTTCACTGTAAGCTGCAAGACTGACCTAAAAGAAAAAATAGAACTCCCACAACCCTGATATAAAGCAAATCTGCCTCGTCTTAAAGCTTCAGAATTCTCCAGAGGGACCATTCCTGAATGGAAAGCAACCATGTCTAGTTCATCAAGCCTTTGGTGATAACGGCTTGTCAGTGCCAGGCTGGGGAGGACCTCCACTCTTGGGAAAGAGGTAACAGCTTGGTCCCTGGGAACTTGCTTTGTCCGTGCTTTGCCTTGGGTGCCTGAGAGCATCTCTGAAAACAGCTTGTGGGGCTTGTGAGGAGTCGTTGGGATGCTGGACTTCTTCAGATGCATGACAAAGAGATGACCAGGTTTGCTGCTATCCTACAGCAGCTTGAAGAAGGATTTTGAAGATAGTGGAGCCAAGACTTTCTTAGAAATAGCAAAATAACAAAGGACAGTGGCCACTGTTTCAGGATGGGCTTTAGAAACAAATTCTTCACCAGAAGGGTGATTCAGTCTTGGAACAGACTCCTGAGAGGTCAGGAAAGCCTTGTCCTCTGTGGTGGACATAGAGTCATAGAATTGTGAGGGTTGGAAAGGACCTTAAGTTCATCTAGCTCCAACCCCCTGACATGACCCCATGCAGGTGATAGTTTGACTTTGGATTAGAGACCCCCAAAGGGTCCTTCTAAGCAACACCTCTGAGTCTGTAACTCCTTCAAACCAGTGGTCTCTCTTCCCTTTTTCCTCTGCCTCACTTGTTAACAACTCAACCTCTTCAGCAGGATATTTCCATGTGATTAAATCACGGTACTACCATGACAGGGTCTTGTTCTCAGCCTCCAGTTACACCTACACCACTAAATATTATGTCTTCCTATGCAGCCAGGCTGTCTGGGAAGGACTTATTCTTGGTGGGTGTACTCTAATGTTTGATTCCTTTGGGGAATACCTCTGTGGAAAATGAGCATTGCTCTATCATTGGCCCTGTTTACCTCCCAGAGGAGAATAGGGGGAATTTTGGAGCTCACTTAACATGCAGTCACAGTCACAGCTTCTGTGATTGAGTCGTTTCTCTCTAAGTAAGTAAATTAACTCTAATACCCTTATTTGCTATCAATGTTATAGAACATAATACAAGCCAGATGTCTCCTCCTTAACCTGATGTACTATAGAAGTTCGATGGATTATTTTTCCAGACTTTGTGAAAGTGATTTTGCACTCTCTTTGTTCCCTTTGGTGAATTCGTTTCAGTACCTGATGAGAAGAAGTTTGGAAATGCATTAAAATGGAAAAACCTGGTGTCATATGGAAACAGGTCTCAGTAGGAGGAGAATCAACTTCTCCATGGCTCCCTCCATGTCTTATTCTGTGCTGTGAGCTGGTGGCTTTGGAGCAGGGAAGGTGTCTCTGAACCCAGTGGGATGGCAGTGATTTCAGTTCAAAAGAGTGCAGAAGGATTCTCCAAAGCTGCTAAATAAGAGCCCTCATCCCCAGGGACCCCCTAACCAGTCTGTGTCTTCCAGTTTCCCTGGCTGCATTGAAGAAGTAGTTATCCAGGACTGAAACCATGGAGAGGATTTGATTCCTGATACTTGTTGATTGATTTCAGTGACGGTTTGGAGCTTCAGTATCTTTGTGGTTTGGAGGCTGGGGAGCTTGGTAAGGCTGGAGCCAAAAGTGTGGAAAAATAGCAGTTCTATCTTTTTCTGCAATTGTCGTTTCCTTTGGGTGAGTTCAGCTCAGTGAGGTGGAGAAGGAGAACTGAAGATCACACAATGCCTTGTCTTTAGTCCCTTGGTGCTCAAATGCAACTGATCATCTCCATTCAGTTGCCTGTAAAACAAGCATATTAACCCTCTGCCATGTTAAGCTGCTAAAAGCCTAAAACATATACCTGGATACCGTGCTGCTCTGCTGTAATCAGGCAAGTGGTATGAAAAAAGTTGTAATCATCCTTAAAAACACTGCTTGGGATTAAGTTTAACCAAGCCTGCTGCTGACAAGGGAGGGGAGGCAGACAGGCACAGGGGACAGCAAAGCCACATCCATGGTCTACAGAAATGGGTTGGCAATTGTAGTGCATGTATCTCTCTTCTCATCAGCAGCCCTGGGGCAGAAGGAGCCATGGTGAGAGAGGACTCCCTTGAGGTCATCATCATGTCCATAGGGATGGTGCTGGCACAAGGATGTGAGTGGTGGGTGTGATGGAGCAGTGGGGCTCAGGTCTGCAGGGTCCTCACAGCACTGTGATGAGCAGGTATGGGAGAGGATGGAGAGAAGCTGGAACATTTCCTGTTTATTATTGGCCCTCGTTCAAAACATCTGAGAAATGAAAGGGCCCTGTTCTGCAACTGTACCCCTCCTGGCTATGGAACTTGTCCACTGAGTAATTTTGACTTCCAATTAAACTAAATATTGTTTTTATCGAAATAGCTTTTTCCCCAGCTGGGGTGATAACACAGTCGTTATGTATGGGTGAGGTTTCTCCTGAAGCAATTTGGGGTTTCATGCCATTTACTGAGAGTCAGGCTAGTTCCTCCTCCAAGATCATAATAAACAGGCAATGCATACCACATAGCTGTTCTTCTGAGCTCAAGCAATCTTCATTCAGGCACTCTTCTTCAATAAGTCATCCACACACTACTGCTAAGTCAGTCGCCCTAGCTGTATCTCCTACATAATACTCCGATTCATACGTCCATGGACATACTGCAAAATGCAGAACAAAGTCACCAAGATTCATGAGTTGCCACTGTCATTTCTCCCTGTGATTATAGATGGTGAATGTCCCCCCAAAATATGGGGAAATTGCTTTTTCTTATGGCACTAATATCCCATTTTAGCAACATTGAGACTGGCAAAAGACAATGCTGAGTCAAACTGGCACTGAAACACCTGTGGTCCAGCAGGACACTTTTCTTCTTAATTTCAATCTGATAAAACCAGGTAGAGACCAGCAAACTGACCTGGCAGTGATTCGAATAACAGTTTCCAGCTTTGCTTAGTTAATGCTCTTAGACTTTTATAACCACATCAACATAAATTCCCTCCCTCCTCATCCTTTTGCTCTGAGTATACAAACGAGGCTTCTGGTAGAGTTTCATACTCATGATTTGTACAAATCATGTAAAGCTTATAAGTGCGTCAGATGGCATTATGGTAAGCCCCTTTGCCTATCTGATTTTTCTGCATGCTGCTGATTTCCCCATATCCCTCATTCCAGACATGAAATGCCAATTCAGCAAGCAAACCTCCTGCCTTTTAAATTAGAGCAAGGAATGGAAAACCTCTGTATTAAAATTATAGGTATCTCCCTGGTATTACGCAAGCATTAAGGGCTTAATCCGGTGAAGAAAAGTAGAGTCCAAAAGCCTGCTGTGCAAAACTGTGTGAGATGTCAAAGCAATTTGTACCAAAACCCCAGCACGGGTCCTGCTGAAGAATGCACAGTCCTTCCTCTAAAGGAGAATTAGTGGGAATCAGTTGTTTAAAGCTGTGACCCTTTCGCTCGGCACATGCTACCGTCTTACTTGAACCATGTGAAGCTCCATCCATGCCGTGGCTTTCAAACACAACATTTATTATCCTTTGCCCCCCAGATTAAGGGGATCCCATCCGATGGACAGCCCAGAGCAAGGCACACACATGGCATCTGGTTTTCATGTTCAATCTCATCTTTTTTACTCCGCCGTGAGGGAAGGCTCAAGTGACAACGGAACAATGCTCGCCCTGCAGACTGACTAATTAGGCTGCATCTGGAGCTAATTAAATGTGGAGTCGCCCGCAAGGAGAGTACTCTCCTTATCATACCAGCAGCAGGGGCGAGACAGAAGAAAAATCACTGATGATATGCCTTGGTTTTTCTTGCAATCAATTTAAACGAGGCAACAGGGATCAGGCTGGACAAGCATTTTCCCCTTAGCAGGAATGAGAGCAGGATTGATCCCAGGATGATGAAGCAAAGTGGGGTTTTTTTTTGGAAGGGGGAAAGGTGGGAGCTGGAGATATTTCAAACATCAGAAAAGTAAATGAGATTGTGGTTGAACTGTTTCTTCTATGCATAATATATAGCTGTGGAGATACCTCTTCAGCATTAGTATCATTTAATATTCTAGTTTCTGATACACAGTAGCACACGTAATTAAAGCAAGCTGACCTTTACTGGATGAAATATGCTCTGATTTCTTTTTTTTAAATAACTGTAAAAAGGAATTTTTATTATTAAATTCTTCTAATTTTAGTTTTGTTTGACCAAAAGCCTGGGGAAATGTGGTTTACATTGCTTTATCAGTCACTAATTAGTATGAGACAGCACATTTTTAATTGCTGGACAGCTTTATTCTGTGACCTTGGGAAGTGAAAGGACCCTTTCAAAGGACCAGAAAGTCCATATGGGTTTAAACACAAAGTAGCAGTGTTCATTTTTTTTGCCTATGCTTTTCATTGTAACATATGAAATGGCAAGAAAGGGAGAGAAATCCTCTGAACTTTGGAGACAATTTGTCATGACTTGGTTCAAAAGCTTTAGCTCTTCTTTTCTGGCCTTTAAACATTACATTTCCAGGATGGACAATGGTTTAGTGACAGATTCTTATCACACAGGGATTTTTGATTTATTTTGTGTTTTGTTTTTTCTTTTTCTTGTCTTTTTGTCTAGGAGCCACCATCAGGAGTCCATGCATGCTAGGAAGTGCCCAGGAGCATCTGGACCCACACATGGATCTAACCAGCGAGCCCCTGCTGTACCTTGGTGCTCATTGCTCTTACCCAGCCTGCACCATTTCAATCCATTCTGGTGAGATGGGCACCCTGGTTTCTGCCAGAACTCCCTCAGGATCTAGACCCATGGATGACTCTGTGCACCTTCCAACTTCTCCTCTCCAAGCTGTGAAGACAGTGTCTGTCTCTGAACGTTACACCTGTTACACTGATGGAAAAGTCCCAAAGCCAGAGAAATTCCCCAAAATGGGCAATTTATGTGTTTTATTTAACATATTATACATCAAACTTGTTTAATCTTACACGATTTTGTCCCACCATAAAGCCATAAATGAAGAGCTCCAGAAACTTTCTGCTCCCAGCCCACTTAGACCAAGCCTGGGCACCAAAGCTGCTGCGGGGCTCTTGGCTTGTTCTCCATGTTCGTTCCTTCTTTTGCCCTTCCTTTCTTCATTATGATCCAGGCATTTCTTTCTCTTCCCTGCAATGAGTGTTGTCCTTAGCACATCCCAGCCACCCACCCAGACCCTCACATTGATCTGGGGGCATTTGGCAGGAGCAGGAGGTCACAGGCAACCAGAGGAGGCAGGAGATTGCCTTGGAAGTGAACAAAACATCTTCAGTCTATCAAAGTTTCCTAAAGGAATTTATTAGCCAGCCTGTGCTCTTGGCATCTGCAAGAGCTGGATGCAGGGGAAAAGGAAGGGTCTTTTATGTCTGCAATGCAAGGCTGGGGTTGAGGGGTTAGGCTCAGCTGAGCATCCAGATGCTCTTGCTCAAGGAGAGCAGATGCTCGGTACTTTTCACTGTTTGACTCAGAAATAAAACCAGGAGGCTTCTTTCCCATGGGATTTCAAGCAGTTTGATGTCCAGCTCCAGCCTGCAGTGGGGAAGGGAAAAGCAGTCACTTGGATCTTTGCGTCCTTGCAAAATTATCTGTTCTTTCCTGAATTTCAAGGTTTCGGGATGTCCCTTTTCTTTAAGAGCAAGGGAGGGAAACGGGGGAGGAGCTGGGACATCCCAGGCTGTTTTTCTAGTCCTTGGCCTTTGTCTTGAGATGGAGAATTGGCATGTAGGAGCAAAATGATGACTTGATTTGTGGTCCTTGTGGTTTAACAAAGAGCTTATGTGGATTGCTATTACATAAGTGGGGAGCAGAGGCTGTAGTTCAGACTCTGTGACTTTCTTTGTGATCCCAGACCCTCTCAGGCTCAAAATTGAAGGATTCTGGCAAAATTTGTCACAATAAACTATGGAGTTTGGTCAACACAGGACTTGAGGATTGGACGGTTCAATTTTTAGGTGAATGGTGTGCGTGTGTGGGAGTGAAAGGTCATCTTCAGTTTATCTCTAAATAAACCCAGGAAACTCAAAATCAGCTCCTTTTTTTCCATCCCGTGCAGACTGGCAAATGAGCAAACCAGCATGGACAGCCTTTATTTTTTCAATTTACAAATGTTCCCCACTGAAGCATGAACTCAAATATTAGCTTTCCACCTAGCAAGACTACACAAGGAGCAGGGAAAAGGCACGTCTGTTTCATATCCTTGATGCAGGGAAACTGTTTAAATCTGCTAATTTTTTTATAGATTTCTCTTTTTTTTCCAGCTCCACATAGGAGTGTTTACTTTATTTGGGGGGGGGGGGGGGGAGGGGGTTAATGAGGTGGGGTAATGAAGGCGGGTTTTAGTAAAACCCCTCCTGTGGTATTTTCTACCA